>JAADVL010000154.1:0-50505 GCA_023334995.1 Pythium sukuiense
GATCCGCGACCAGCCAGCCAGCGGCTCGCCTCCTGAGCCGAGGTGAGGTCCCTTGGTGCGCGGTGCGGCGTGGTAGCAGCCGATGAAGAGGAAGATCAAGCGAAGGAACAGGTACGCCTGGCCGCCCCAGCGCATGACCAGTGTGATGTAGCGCCACTCGATCGCGTCCGTGTACAGCACCGTGCCGGCGTACCGCACATCGTGGAGCTCATACGTCGTACAAGACGTCGGTGTCGAGCACGTGCGCACACGGTACAGCACGACAACGTCGTACAACTTGTGGGCGACGACTACAGCACCGCCAAAGAGCGTGAGCGGGTCGGTCTCGGTCTCCAAGATCGTCATTTCGAGCGTTTTGGCTGGATACTTGGCCTGGAGAGCGGCTGCGCGGTCCGAGATGTCGCCCCAGATCTTGTCGATGTTTTGGTCGGGTGCCAGGCGCTGGAAGTCGGCCCACGTCTTCTCACAGAACAGCGGCCGGTCCAGCTCGTCGACACACACGTCCATGCCTGGGCGTGTGGCGTTGAAATTGTCAAAGTGTGTCGCCCAAATGCTCATCCAGTACTTCTTGTCGAGTAAGTAGTGCGACAGAAAGTTGCTGGCGCCGTCGATCCATCGGGATTTGGCGCGGATCGCGAAGCGCACGCGCTGTGGCAGTGTACTGAGGAAGTCGCGGGAGATGTCGCCTGGCTCAGGCACTTGGCCCGAGGCCACGGACGCCTGCCACGCCTCGTCGGTGAGCATGCCCATGGTCTTGTAGCAGGTCGTGCTGTTGGCGTTGTCACGCACAACATCCACCATCTCATCCAGCATCGTGAACACGGTCTCGGCTGAAAACGTGGCTCCACACGACGAATCGTACGAGCTGCTAAGGCACGTTGGCCATGACTTGAGCTCGTTCGGACGTTGCGAGATGATCGATCGAATGCCGTTGGAAGTGGCGACGTATTTGAACTGGCGTGTGCTGACCGAGTCGGTCGGCGCCGAGCTATCGCCTTGTGTTGCAATGGAGAACGTCACCTTGGATGGGTTCAAAGCGTCGACTACACGGGACAGTATGCGCGTGGGAAGAACTGCAGGCGGCTGGGAGGCAAACACGTTTGGTTCGATCGTGGGGAAGGCCAGCGACGTGAGGCTGGCGCCACTGCGAACCACGTCGGTGACGAGAAGCGCGTAGCCAATGAGAGCGAGGGCGACGCGCCACACGGAAACGTGTGGCAGGTCGAAGGAGTCGGAATACACCGACGTGGCGTTGCTTGTGGTGCTTGGATTGGGCTGCGCGGACGCGTTCGCATCATGAAGACCGCCGGAGCCGACGCCTGGAGGCAGTGGCGTGACGTGCACGCTTGGCGCGTGCATCTTGGCGGTCTGGATGAATCGGCACTGGGCGTCCAGTACTGCAACCAAGCCAGGAGAAAGCTGGGCGGAATAGCGACGTGGGATCGAGCAGGAAACCACCCCAGGCCACGTTTAGAAGTATTCGTCTCGGAACTTTGACCACCAGAGTCGAGTCTGTACGCAACCGCCCGGACGTTGAAGCAGTGCACGCATCTTGACCCAACGGACACACGAAACTCCGGCGAAGCTATTGCTCTAAATTTAACGAATACGCGAAGCGTTGTTCGTATCATACCAGGTTCAAAACAGGCATCCCTCCCGCCTCATCACTCGTTGCTATTGCGACGATTAAGCAGCCACTGGCCGTCCACGAAGAACGCGCGCTGGTCGTCCAGCGTGACGCGGAAGCGGAGCTCTCGTTTGGGCAGCGCTGATAATTTGTAGTCAGGCCACATCGTCAGCTTCCGCATGAGAGCAGCGGCATATACAAACGTACTCAGAACTGTCGAACGGTGGGGCACACACACTTGGATCACTTGCGTTTTGTCGGCGACGATGATGCCGACTATGCCGACTTTGAGCGGGTTTTTCGCCTTCACGATTTCGATAGGACAGCCCGATAGATCGATGTTACGCAGCTTGGTCTGCAGACGAGCATTGCGCACTGCCTGGTCACTACGGTCGCCAACACTACAATATCAGTCAGAGATAATAGTCAGCATCAACCACCGCACACCACCACTCATCAATCACTCACAAGTCGCTGCCGATCACATCGCGCGCGTACCGCCGCCAGATCTCACACAGCTTCTCGGCTTCGCTGTATCTGTAGTATGATACCCGCCAGTCAATACAATTGTGCACGTCCTCAATATCCACAATAAATTGTCAACGTACTCGACGGCGCTGGCCATCATATGCATGCCGAGCTTCCGTCGCTGACGAGCGCTGAGCAGCTTCGCAGACTGCGCCTGTGCCTGGTTGGCACCACGCTTGGCCGCGTCCGTCGTGCGGATCGGGTTGTCGAACTGCAGCACTTTGTTCTTGAGCTTGTCGGTTGCGCTCGACGCGTTGCCCTCACTCGTTAGGGTGCCAATATATTGCTTCAACGTCGCGTTTAGTGTGGTTGCCTTGCGCATCGACGCTGCCTTCGAGTGCTAGAGTAACACACACAAAGGCATAGAGTTAGTATGAGGAAAAGACCAATTAATTGGCCATTCCCACGCACCAGCGAACAGTTTTTGAGCCCGACTTGCAGCATCTCCACGTCCAGACGCCCATACAGGGGATCATACGGCTCTTTCGGCACCTGCGGCTGCATGGCTGCTCCGTTTTGGGCTCCATTCCGCTGTGTAGCGTCCGGTTTAGCTCCTTTTTGGCCTCCATTTGACTGGGTCGAAGGACCATTCGCCTGTGCAGCTTTCTTCTTCTTGTGCTTGCTGTGCTGGTACGCCTGCTGCGCGACCGCCGCGTTCGCCTGCACCGCGGCCTGTGCCGTGTACTTGGACGCCGACTTCGCCTTGGCGGGCGCGAACGCCGCGTCCAGCGACGCCAGGATGTCGCGCGGACGCTTCTTCGCCGCCTTGTCGTCCGCCATTTTCGGGCCAATTTACGTGTTGGTGGTGGCGGTTGTTGTCCTGTGTACCATTAAACGGGTACAGTGTACCAGGTCTCACCAATCATTGCCAATATTCAATGTACTCAAATATTGGTAATTGGCGGGAGATGCTCTCTGTGTTTTTCTGGTATTTTTGATGCCAACCCTCTCGCTGTCTCTGTGACTGTGTTTCGATGGAATTCAGACTGTGGTGCCTGACACCAGTGTATGCAGCCACTCGTGGTACGGGCAGCGCTTGTAGGCTGCAAGCCAAGGAGACGCCCCCTGGTCGTCTTCAATGTGCACGTTTGAAGAGTCAAAGGACTTGGCATTCTCCAATTCCCGGCGTGTTTGTGGACTACGAAGTCATTGGAAGCCATGTCGCTCACGTGCTGCAACGACCAGCAAACGCTCTCTATCGTCCTCATCGTGCTCTACGCCGTGCTGATCCTCAAGCTGTAAGTCAAGCATCAACGCTGCCGCCATGATGACTGCAAGCCTGTGTGCTGACGACGGTGTTTCTGTATGGTTAGATGGCGACTTGCGATCATCCACCCGTTCAAGATCTTGTACGTGTACATTTCGGTGGCTGTCATGGCATTGAGGCCTTTTACTAACTGGGACCTCTCTCCATTCAGAACGGTTTTCCTCCATGAGCTGGGTC
Source organism: Pythium sukuiense (assembly GCA_023334995.1). Taxonomy (NCBI): domain Eukaryota; phylum Oomycota; class Peronosporomycetes; order Pythiales; family Pythiaceae; genus Pythium; species Pythium sukuiense. The sequence goes on from JAADVL010000154.1 coordinate 3,600, forward strand.
ATGCCCTCGCGTGCTGGTTCACATGCGGCAGAGTCGAAGGCATGGAAGTGCATCCGAACGAAGGAGGCGTGACCAAGACCAAGGGCGGGGTCCAGTGGATCATTCTCAGCGCTGTACGTCCACACACTGCACTCTTCCTACTGTCCCCACAAGACTCACACGCCTCTTGTCTGTAGGGCTACCTGGGCTCTGCGACCTGGGGAATGCTGCTCATCATTGCCAGGTACTTTCGTCCTCGAGCCACCTTCAGTGCTTCGTTTGCTCGTGTCATGCTCACGTCGTCTCCTGCTCTCTTGTATCCATACAGTGCCAGCAGTGACGGTACCCGCGTCGCGACCTGCGTCCTGATGTTCTTCCTCGCGCTGTTCATTTTCTTCGGAACCAACAGCTACCTTCGTATCCTCAACCTGAGCTTCGTGGTCGCACTCGCGTGTCTGCTCGTCATCGACATCTACACAAAGTACGAGCCACTGCAGTACGTCACGCTCTTCATGGGTGTCATGAGCTGCCTGTTCTCCATCTACGACATCTACGACGACCTCATCTCGCGCCGCACCAACGAAAGGTGAGCCATCCACCTCTATTCGACCCTCAGGACCCCCACGAGCTCACACTTCTCTTTGCCCATAGTGACGCGTCTGCACTCGCCAAGCTCACCCACACGTCCAGCCGCTGCTGGGGTGTGATCTGGGGTCTCATTGCTGCGTGTGCACTCGTCGTGGCCGTGTTCTTGCACTTGCTCGTCGCCAAACGCACGGGCGGCCCCACGCCCCTCACCAAGACCTCCACGAGCACACAGGTCATGTTCTACGTCACGATCGCCGTGGTCATCGTCAGCATCGCCCACACGGCCATGACGCGTCACGTCATGGTGACCAAGCGCAACTTTGGCAGCACGGAGCGCGACAACAGCACCTACGTCTGCGTCGCCTAGACGCGGCAGTATCATTGCATCCATCATGAAGGCTGTTGCCTTTCTCACTTGCAGCCGCATGTGTAGGACAGTCAATTTTTCATTTTGCATCAGTCGCTGAACATCAGTGGCGGTATGATGAGCACTTGCAGCCGCCAAACAACAACAAAAATGTATCATCACATGTCGCAATTTCTTTGGTAAAAAAGCACCCAGTGGATCCGGCATCTGTCTCACTGATGGAAAATGCATGGACGGTTACGTTCCTTTCTCTTTCATTTCCGTCAAGAGCGTAACCCACCTGAGTTGAGACGTTGGATTCAAGTGAGGCAAGCAGTGAAGAAGTTCGCACGATCAAAGTCCAATACGAGTGGCAGCGAGTGCATTGATCAACGCGGAAGATCGCCAGTATGTTCGACACGACGCTCACGTGCTGCAACGACAAGCAGTTCCTTGCCATCTTCCTCATCATCGCCTACGCGGTCCTCATCCTCAAGCTGTGCGTGTTCCGCTGCTGTTCGTTTGATGTTCGACGGCGCTGATTGATGTTTCTTGTGTGTAGATGGCGCCAAACCATCCTGCATCCATTCAAGATTTTGTGGGTTTGATCAATGTTTCGAGGGCGTGTGATGTTGTGGTGACTGATGCTGTGGATGCGATTAGGACGGTGTTTCTCCATGAGCTCGGCCACGCGACGGCGTGTTGGCTCACGTGCGGCACGGTCACAGGCATGGAAGTGCACCCGAACGAAGGCGGCGTGACCAAGACCAAGGGCGGCGTCCGGTGGATCATCGTGCCAGCGGTCCGTCCCCATTTACCTCGCTCCCTTGATTCATCACGCTCCTGATTGACTGAATGAATGATTGATGTTTGCAAATCGACAGGGCTACTTGGGTTCAGCTGTATGGGGTATGGGACTCGTGATCGCTAGGTGAGACCACCATCAAACCTGCACGATGTGGCCTAGAACCGTGGATCTCACCAACCTTCTCAATCGTTGTGCAGTGCCGACGAGCTCAGCGCCGAAATCGCGGCCGGCGTGCTCATCTTCTTCCTCCTGGTCTTCATTTTCTACGCCAACAACGGCTACCTGCGCATCCTCAACCTGGGCTTCATCGTGCTTCTCGGCGGCTTGATGGCGGTCAACATCGCTACGGAGCACGAGCCGCTCCAGTACGTGCTGCTCTTCGTCGGCGTCATGAGCTGCCTCTTTTCCATCTATGATATCTGGGACGATCTCATCTCGCGACGTGTGAACGAGAGGTACGTCTCTGCTTTCTGTATGCTCACACTGTTTCCACTGTGAAGGCTCACACTTCTTGATCGTCTTCGGCCATAGTGATGCCTCCGTGTTCGCCAAGATGACGCACACGTCCAGTCGCTGCTGGGGTGTGATTTGGGGTCTCATCGCCGTCGCATCGCTAGGTGCCGCCGTCTACTTCAACCTCATCGTCTCGGAGGACGGCGGCGAGCCACTCAGCTCCCTCACCAAGGCGTCCACCGCCACGCAAGTCGTCATGTACTGCACGATCGTCATCGTCGCTCTCAGCATCGCGCACACAGGCTTCACTGGCCGCTGCATGGCACGGAAAAAGACGCTGTTCCACCGCCACCACAACCACGGAGCTGCCCACGCAGCCCACGGCGACAACACGTACAGCTCCGCTGTGTAGACGCTGCTGATCGAAACCATCCGCACTGAAACGACCGCTTTTCTTCCCCAACCTGGACGTGTATTACAAAGTTTTCTCAGTTTACCGCAGTTTGCTCGACTGCTTGGCTTGCGTCGCATCCCTCCTCTACGTTAGGGCTCGTATTTGCTATTTGATGGCGCACTGGCACGACTTGATGTTCCACAGGGCAGCACGTTGGCCACACGACACGCTTCTGGTCTACTATGGGAGGATGCCGTTCGTCATGCGCTGGAAATTGTCGTACTGCCGCGTGCTGTAGTTGCCGTGGCTCTTGCGAACCAGCGAGAGCACGTGGGCGACCGTTTCCTGCTTGGACAGAGTCAACTTGAATCGCGAGCGAAGCTTGAGCAGGATATACGTCACGTCCTTGGCCAGGAAGCACGGGTACGGGCTTTGCCTGGACATGATGTCGACGAGGTCACAGATCTCGTCACAATGCTTTTGGCATGCGAGGAAGCCGCGGGTACACAGCTTGACGTATTCCTTGAAGCCTTCCGACTCCGGGCCACCCATCGTGTCGACCATCTCCACCGTGAGCTTGAACGGTGCCGTTTCGATGCTAAAGCTTCCGCCGGGTGCAATGCCCAGTAAGAAACCGTAGTCGATGTGCATGATGTGGCCTTCATTATCAAGCATGATATTGCCGTTGTGTCGATCCTTGATCTGGAGAAAGTAGCTCACCAGCGAGTAGCCGGCCATAGACTCAATGTACTTGCGTCGTGCCTCCTTGAAGCGCTGGGAATCGACTGGTCCATACGCTTTCTCGAAATGATGGGAGAGCGAGACGTAACCTTCACGCTTTTTCAGTCCATCGAGAGAAATCGCGTTTGTGAGCGTCTCAATCAAACCGGTAGACGAGCTGGTGGCAATGATACGATACGACTTGAGCCAAATAGGCAAGTTCGCGGCCTTGAAGATCTCGATAAACTTCTGGATGAGCTGCAATGTGAACACTTCTTGCCGCAGGTCGTCATTGCTTTTCCCGATCATCGACACGATGTCCCATCCCGGTAGATGGCCATACGGAGATGCTTCCAGCATACGCTTTCGCTTTGAAGCCCATGACTCCCCAAAGGCGGCTTCAAGATCCTTGCGGCGATCATTCTCTCGCTGGATCGCCTCTTGGGTAAGGTCTGCAGGCGACAAGTCAATGTCCATCTGACGGGAGCCACTCGCGTCACTGGAATCAGGCGTCTCGGTCAATTCTCCAACCGTATCAAGGCGAGCTTCTCGAGTCTTGGGTGTTTCGACGAGGCCATGAAGGTCAGCAGGCGTCTCGGGGACAGGCAGATGCAAAGATGAATTCTTGGTAGACATCACCAAGCTCGCTCGGGCACTGTCATCGTCGTCTGCCTCTGTTGCGGCAGCAACGGCTGCCGCGAGTCCATTGGAATTCTGATGGCGAAGCAAACGCCCGACTTCCTCATCTTCGACGTAATCCATTCCACTGGCAGTAATGGCATCACTGCTCGCATAGCCGCTTCTCCGTGGAGACACAGGTGACAGCACTGGGTCGTTATTGCTGAAAAAGTTGCCTCGAATCACCTCGAATATCAGCAAGATAGGCACTCGTGCCTTTGTAGAGAAGGCAGTGCCTTCTTTCGTCGGAATACGGACGATACGCTCGAATGGATCGGTAGCTTTCACGAGAGGCACATAGGCCATTGGTGGTAGGCGGATCTTTTCCAAGTAGCTCGGCAAAAGCTTTTTCCGCTCCGCGATTGATGGCACGAAGCGAAGGGCCTCCGCAATATCAGTGATCTGCTCCACGAAATCACACTCGTCCGCGAAATGCTGCGCCAGCACACTCTTCTCCGCAGCACTCATTCGACGGGCCGGTCCGCTGAAGATACTCGTTGGTTGCTTGTCGAGGTTGTCTTCTTCCTCGATCGTCGCGGGCCGTGTGTCGTGGTCGTCATTCGGGAACAACGAGCCGAAGTCCTCTTTGGGTGTGAGCAGATGCTGTTGGAAGCGGGAAAAGTCTCGGAAGCGCGAGTCGCTTTCACTGTCACTTGCATGGGAGCTCGCATGAGGCGTTGACGGCGACAGTGGTGCAAAGTAAACTGCGCTGCCATTGTTCTGAGCGGCGCTTGCGACGGCCTTGGCGCGATAGTGGGCAATCTCTTCCGACAGCTTGTAGATCTGTGCGAGTTGCTCCGGTGACGGAGTCGGCAGTTGCGTCTTCTTCGTCGACAACTCCTTCACCTCCATACTCAGAATCGCACTGAGGTCTGTGCCCACGACTTCCTGCTCGACCTCGACCATGAGGCGCACGACACGAGCGTACTTGTCTTGCATCTCTCGTGGTGCGTACGGGTTGAACGAATCTTCCAGCGCGCCTTGTAGTTGCCACCGCAGAAGCAGCGCGAGGTGGATGGAGCGTGAGCAGATCGACAGAATCAACTCGTCCAGCCAAAAGATTTTCTCAAAGTCGAACATCGGCACGCTCAGGTACGCGTGGACGATCTGTGGCCAGTAGAACTCGACCTGATTGATCCGTGTGTACGAGAAATGCAGCAACCGCTCGACGATCGGCTTGAAGAGCAGCGGATCGCTGTCCAAGTGTCGGTGCAGCAAGATCACGGCACGGTACACACCGAAGCCTCGCAAGCGGAACTCGCGGTGCAGACCCAGGATCTTGAGATCGAGTGGCAGCTCAGGGTGGTCGACGGTCTGGTCCAGGAAGCGTCGGTCAGCACGAAGGATGTGTTCACACTCGTCGGCTGTGATGTTGCCTTGCTTCAACATGTCGATGGCGATCTGTGCGGCTTCCGTGTGCATCGGACGCTTGGGCATGAGCAGCTCGATTGGCGTTTCCTCGTTCAGCGGCTTGGGATACAGACAGATACTGGCCTTGAGCCGCTCCGAGATCGCGCGCAGGTAGTTCAGGTACATCTGCGCCTCGTAACACTGGTCGCACACGCGCTTGGCGTAGTAGTACGAGCGGTGCGGCAGCGGCACCTTGTTGGTTGTGTACTTTTCACAGAACAGCACGTCACAGTTGTGGCATTTGTACAGCATCACGGCCGGTGGAGGAGCCGGCGTGCCGTCGGCACCGGCCTTGCAGTGCGGACACTTGCACGTCAATCCATCGGCTTCGTTCACAGGAACCGCACCGCTGGGCGACGACGACTCGACCATCCCCGACCCGTGGGACGTCCACGACGGCGACAGGCGCGGCATCGTGGTCTCCACGGTCATCTGGATCGCGCGCATCCACTTCTCCTTCTCCATGGCCGTGTCGGCGTACGCGTAGAACACTTTGTTCTGGGCCGTGGCGAACAGGAAGCCGTTCTGGTAGATGTGCATGTTGCCCTTGCCGTCCCATTCCTGGACGCCCAGCACGTCCACTTCGCCCTTGAGCCGCAGCATGTGATACGCGTCCTCCTGCGTGCTGTAGTACGAGAACGATGTGCCCACGAGGAAGCAGTAGCGGCGCAGCATGGGCGGCGGCGACGACGGGCTCGTGCGCAGCGTCAGGTAGCCCTCGCAGGCCGCTCGCGGAGCCTTCATCCTCGTAGCAGTCGGCGCCTTGGCGCTGGTGTAGTAGAAAGACGACGACAGGCGACGGCGTCGAGGCGTCGACGTGTTGATTGTTGAGAGACTCGTATCGGCTCGACCACGGGCCCTCCGACGCCCACAGGACACTCGATCGAAAGCCCTTCGCTTCCTCTACACGTATATGCAGGCGTCCGCGCGATCCGAATACAGATAGCGTCGTCTACGGCGCGCTTCCCTACGTGTCTCCGGCGACCTCGATGAGACCTCCCCTTTGTCTCTTGAAGCCACTGAGGCAACGCCGCTCATGCGAATATCCCCCAGGCCACGGTGGAGATCGTACTTAGCAGGACACGCTCGAGAAACAGTCCCGCCTTGCAGCTCAGGAGTTCCAAAATTACCAAAATAGTTAGTAACCTACATCGAAATAACAGCAATAGGCATGTGTACCGAACATGTGGTACACATCCCAATGCGTATGAAAGGTTGTGGGGTTCAATTCTGTTGGTTGGCGTTGGTGTTGGCGCTGTTCAAAGCGTCAACGAAAAAGGCGGTGGCTCCAATAGTGACCAGCCAGCTACTTCCAACGAAACCGGCATCATGGCGCGACCGCGTAAGAGCTCCACGCCGCTCAAGGCCAGCAGCGCCGCAAGTGTGAGCAAGCACAAGGAGATCGCGGATGCGGAGAAGGCGAAGAAGGCCCCTGCCAAGGTGGTCGCCAAGGGCAAGAACGCCGCTGCGCAGAGTGAGACTGAGAGCAGCGAAGAGGAGGTCGATGACAAGGAGGACAACGACGATGAGGAGGAGGAAGATGAGGACGAAGAGGATGGAGATGACGAGGCCGAGGATGGCGAAGAGGAGGACGGCAGCGACGATGAGTTCGAGGACCAGGGCTCGTCATCGGAAGAGGAGGAGGAGGCCGGCAGCGACGAGGAGGACGAGCTGAACGACGCCGAGAAGACGGCGCGCCGCTTCATTGTCGACCGCGAGGAGGAAGTGAAGAAGATGCGCGAGGACGGCTCGCTCAAGCTCGCGTCGCAGATCCACGTGGACGATTTGTCGTCGGATGATGAGGTGAGCGAGTGGTCTTTTGATGGAGAGACCATGGAGAGCAATTCGTGCTGACGCTTGAGTGTGGTTTTATGGTAGGAAAACATCAACACGATTGGTAACGTGCCACTCCGCTGGTATGACGAGTACGACCACATCGGTTACGATGTGTCGGGCAAGAAGATCATGAAGTCGAACACTGGAGGCGACGGCATCGACAACGCCATCGCTGCGATGGACGACCCGAATTACGAGTGCGTATTGCATTGCATTGCTGATGATGTTTGGCTCGCATTGGTTCCCATGCTGACATGACTGTGATGCTGTAGCCGCACTGTGTACGACGCGTACAACGACCGCAAGATCGTGCTGACGGATCGTGAGATGGAGATCATTCGCCGTATCCAGGCTGGTGCATTTGCTCACCCAGAGTTCGACGCGTACCCGGACTACGTGGATATCTACACGGCCGACAAGGAGATCCACGCGATGGGCAACGACGAGGCGCCAAAGAGCAGCTTCGTGCCATCCAAGTGGGAGCGCATGAAGGTGATGAAGATCATCAAGGGCATCAAGGAGGGCCGCATCAAGCTGGACCAGGAGCCAGAGAAGAAGCCAGAAGTCTACCAGATCTGGAAGGAGGACGACCAGGCGATTGTCCGCAAGGGCCCAGCTCAGGTGCAGGCGCCGAAGATGCCACTGCCAGGCCACATTGAATCGTACAACCCACCAGAGGAATATTTATTCACCGAGGAGGAGCGTCGTGCCTGGGAGGAGATGGATCCGGAGGACCGCGAGACCAACTTCATCCCACGTAAGTTCAAGTCGCTGCGTGAGGTCGCCGGCTACTCCAACTTCGTGCGTGAACGATTCGAGCGCTGCCTGGATCTGTACCTGTGCCCACGTGTCAACAAGCGTAAGCTCAACATCGACCCAGAGTCGCTCGTGCCAGAACTGCCCAAGCCACGCGACCTGCGTCCGTTCCCGAACACGCTGGCGCTCGTGTTCAAGGGCCACACTGGTCGCGTGCGCTCGATCACGTACGACCCATACGGACAGTACCTTGCCTCGGGCTCGGACGACTTCACTGTCCGTATCTGGGAAGTCGAGACCGGCCGCTGCCTGCAAACGTACAACGTCGGTGCTATCGTGCACAAGGTCGTGTGGAATCCAAACCGCGACCACCAGTTGCTGGCCGTCGCTGCCGCCAAGAAGGTGTTCCTGATCGCCACTGGCACGGGCAGCGCCGACCAGACTGAGCTCACGAACGCTCTCGTGGGCGACGCCGACGACTCGATCTCGGCCGAGATCAACGGCGACGGCGAAGAAGTCGTGGTCGACGAGGACGAGGCCGCCGTGGACGCCGATGCCGTCAAGAAGAAGATGCCAGTGACCTGGCGCTTCTACAGCGGCACCAAGGACAAGCACAAGATGCAGCCCAACGCTCGTCCATGGCTCGAGCGCCGCCTGGGCACGGGCATCCGTATCGTGCTCCACCACACGTCGGACGTCAAGGACATCACGTGGCACCACAAGGGCGACTACCTGTCGACCATGACGCCAGGCGCCAACGCGTCAGCCGTGCTCATCCACCAGATCTCCAAGCGCCGCACGCAGAACCCGTTCACCAAGAGCGTGGGCCAGGTCCAGGCCGTGCTGTTCCACCCATCCAAGCCGTTCTTCTTCCACGCCACGCAGCGCCACGTGCGCATCTACAACCTCGTCAAGCAGGCCATGGTACGTGTCCTCTTCCTCATTCGTGTTGGCGTTGGAATTTTTCGTTGGCGTTTGCTGATCGATGTCGTTCTTTTCTTTCGTGACCAGGTCAAGAAGCTCTCTTCGGGCGTGAAGTGGATCTCCAGTATGGCCGTGCACCCAAGCGGCGACCACTTGATCATCGGCAGTTACGATCGGTACGGTGCCATCTTTTTTTCTGTTGGCGTTGGCGTTCCTTTTGGATTTGCGCTAACGAAAATTTTGTTGGTTGTTTGCGCGCCCTGCAGTCGTCTCTGCTGGTTCGACTTGGATCTGTCGTCCATGCCGTTCAAGACGCTCAAGTACCACGAGAAGGCTGTGCGCTCCGTGGCGTACCATGCCAAGTACCCGCTCATGGCCTCGGCCTCGGACGACGGCACCATCCACATCTTCCACTCCATGGTCTACTCGTACGTTCTGCTTTTGCTTTGCAGTTGGGGGCTTCAAGTTGCCGTTGGAGGCTCCCTTGATGATTGGTCTCGCGATCTTTGAATCTGATTATGGGGATGGGCGCTTGTATGACAACAGGGACCTGATGAAGAACCCGCTGATTGTGCCGCTCAAGATTCTCCGTGGCCACGAAGTGTCGGGTGGTCTCGGTGTCATGAGCGTCGCCTTCCACCCTGTGCTGCCGTGGGTCGCCACGGGCGGCGCCGACGGCTCCATCCGTCTCTTCCAGAACATCCACTAGAGAAGCATGGAGAGAGCACTCGATCCAAGACGCTTCCTATGCATGTCAGATACTGTCAACTTATCGCCCGAAATAGAAGAACATTCACACACCCACGCCATTGCATCCCATACTAGCTGATACGTGCTTACTACGTAGTATTCCTCGACGGGTGCATCAAGATTCCTGGGGGAATCGATGCGAGGAAGCAAGATGCAACGACGACGACAGTTTGCAATCAATTCATTTGAGATCGGTACGCAACAGACGCAAATGCAACACATACGAAATCTACTACTGTATCTGCCCATCGGAGGCGAGAGACTCCTGCTCGCTCGTTCAATACAGCGGCCAGGATCGTCAATAATAAAGCGGCCGACACCATCTCTTGCTGCCGGAGAGCGGTGTCAACACTCACTTCTTGCCGTATCCTGGAATGCGGAAGAAGGAGGACTTCTTCTGCGTCGGCTGTGGCGGTGGAGGGTAGTTGCCGTACTGCACTGGGTACTGCTGCGACTGCTGGTTGCCGTACTGTGGCTGGTTGTTGCCATACTGAGGCTGCTGGGCTCCATACTGCGGCTGGTTGCTGCCGTACTGTGGCTGGTTGTTGCCGTACTGTGGCTGGTTGTTGCTGTACTGAGGCTGGCTCGCACCGTACTGCACTGGGTACTGCTGCTGCTGTGGCGCCGGCGCCGACTGGCCAAAGTTGCCGCGGCTGTTGAAGCTGCCGCTGCTACCGAAGCCGGTCGCGGGCTTGCCAAACGCGCCCACTGGCTGCTGCTGCTGCTGCTGTGGGTAGCCGAATCCGTTCTGCGGAGGGTACGTCTGGCCGTACGGGTAGTTGGCCGGCGGGTACTGCGGCGCTGACTGGTTCTGCGGCGCCGTGTTCTCCTCGTCGCTGTTCTTGCGCGCGCCCTTCTTCAGCGGCAGCTTGTTCTGGTTGTACAGCGTGCCATGGGTGGCCTCGCCATTGTCGTCCAGCAGACTCGCGCCATCCACGCGGCCCTTGCGCTCCAGCACCGTCTCGTCGCCGAGCAGCACCTTGTCCGACTTCTTCTTGCGCAGGAATCCAACCATCTTGCTTCTGTGTGAGTGAGTACGTTGTCGAGTGCTCGTACGGGTTCTGTTGGTTATGTTGGCGTCGGCGACGACAGAACCAACGAAAAGCGCGAGTGTGATGTCGGTTGCTTACTGTGGCTGGGCTAGCACTCAAGTCGTCAGAACGCGTGGCAGCGAGTGAGGTGGGGTGACACGAGTTGGTTTTGTTGGCGAAAACGCGGACTGCTTCGTCCCGAGCAAGCCACAATCCGAACCAATCTGACCGGACCACGAGCTTGAGCGGAAAAGCACGGGCAAGGTTCAGTCAGCCCATGCCGCTCCGGTGCTCCCACCCGAGTGCTCTCTACCCCGATTTGTCGGGTTTCTTGGCGTCACAGTCAGTCTCGGAGGGAGAGGCTGGTTCCTTTTTGCACCCAGTTGGGGGTCGGCTAAAATGCGGGCAGACTCCAGCGACTTTTCTCAGACTGTGATTTTGGAGGTTTCTGGCTGGATGTTTGGGATCTTGCCTCTTGGCAAACACCCAGTTTGGCTCGAAAGAAAAACACCTCCGACAGATGCAACTTGAAATCGAGCGTGGTTAGGGCGAAAGGGCTGCTGACACCGCACAACAAGTCTGATTCCAGCTCGCCGATCGTCACGTTGTGGATATGCGGGTAGGGCACTGGGTGACATCCGCTGACTTGCGCCACGCCCCGACAAAGATTCTGTCCAACTGAGCAAGCGTAACCGCGTAACCCGAGGGACCTTTTGAAGGTTCACTACGTCAGTCCGATTTAGGGGATATCGCCTATCACAGGTTCAAGCTTGATCCGACCGGAATGGGATCTCAGCACTTCGGCGTCATGACACGAAGAGGTCGATCGCCTTCGACACCATGCAGGCGTCTGTACATGCAGTCGTCGGTAGCCTTGTCCAGGTAGGCCATTATACAAGTTCAACGCAGTACATTTGTGTAGGTTACATGGTTCGTGGTGGTGCAGTTACTAAACCTGACAGGCCACCGTGGGGAGAGGCTCGTGGCTTCGAGGGGCTGCAGCTCCTAGAACGTGAATGTGTTGCCCATGAATTCGCTCACGAGCTCCTCCATGAGCGCCACGTTCTCCATGTACGTGTCGTAGTCCATGTGCCATGGGTCGGGGACGTCACGCGACAGCGTGCACAGCGAGGCTTTCATGTCTTTTATCCGAGGAAACATCTCGAGGACCTTGTCGCGGTGGCCCATCGATACACACACGATGTAATCGGCTTCTTCGCACATTTCCAATGTCAGCAGTCGCGAGTGGTGCTGCGATAAGTCGATCTGGTACTTCTTCATCACGTTAATCGCATGGGTGGAGGCAGGCGAGCCTTGCTTGTCGAACACGTCGGTGATACTGCGTCAAAGAGAATACAACAACTCCATTAGTCACATCAATGAACCCCACTCAAGCGATCAAATTAACTTACGCGGCGGAGTGGATACGAATGCCCTTCTCTTCTTGCTTCTTGCGATCCATGTTCGTGCGTCGCTTGAGCCATTCCAGCGCGAACAGCTCGGCCACGGGCGAGCGGCACGTGTTGCTCGTACACACAAACAGGACGTTCATCGTACAGCGCTGTCTGCAACTCGAATGGCTTCAGAGGTACAGTGTGTACCGCGTGGTCTCGCACGATCCGCCTTTGATTTCCTCAGCGCCACTTCCGACTGAGTGGCTGATACGTATCGCACGTGAGCAATATGCAGTTCGTAGCACACAGCAAAGTGGATACTGCTGTCGACCTCTCTGCGCCTCTTGTCCTCACCGAATGCCTTCGCGCGTGACTTCTTCAGCTTCTGGAAGCCTCCCTTCCCGAATGATCGCGCCTTGCCAGTCGTCCGCGTGCGCCTCCCACTTTTTTGCTCCTCCCCACCAACTTTTTGGCTGAAAAGTTGGCGAGGAGAAGGGTCGAATACCGGTACCAATACCGGTTTCACTTTCTCCCGATCTGTCATAACAATGCTAAGCTCTGCTGGTCGTCCCTGGTGCAACCATCGTGACTGTAAATGCGCAATCAGATGTTGAAGTTGGTGGCGCATTTCCTAAAATGGATTTTGCGTTAAACGATTTTTGTGTGAACAATTGTTTTCCTCCCAGCTCAGGAGCTCCACAGGCTGACAATGATACACTTTACGCCTACTGCTCGAACTTGCGGATCACGGACGCATACGGGAACGGGCCGAGGAAGTGGCTGGTGTTCTGCTTCTTGGTGGATTCCTTGACGAGAGAGTAGTCGAGATCGTCGAACTGGTCGGCGTTCGCGGCGTACGACTGCGGGTCCCACTCGATGTCGAAGCTGTTGACGAAGAAACCCTGGAACTGGGCGATCCACGCACGCAGAGCCTCGTATGGGATGAAGTAGAAGCCACAGCGGTCCGTGTCGTTCTCCTTGATCTCGTCCTGGACAGGGCTGTATGGACACACACACGTGAGTGAGTTGGACAGATCAAATCTTCAAGAGAGTCAGGTGCAAGGTGCGTACCGGAGAGTGCGGGCGATGTCCACTTCAAGCATTGGCTTCAGGCAGATCTCACGCGAGAGGTGCTGCTCGGCCGAGTACTCCCACAGGCACATGACGCTCATGCGGTCACCCCAGTCGGTGGTGTTGCGGACAAAGTACACGAAGTCACCATCAGTCTTACACTGAGCGGCATCCGTGCACTTGAGGTGCAGCGGCTGCACGTTGGTGGTAGCAAAGATCTTGGTCTCTTCGGTCAGACACGCCTCAACGCCAGCGTTGTACGTCTCATTGCTCTCCGTGGACTTGCGACGGCCGTTGATGCCCTCGTTGCCGCACTGGTACCAGTTCACAGGGCTATTGCAATAAAGAGCTGCAAGTCAGTCGATGTGCAAGGAGTGACTCGAGTGAATGATCCAAAGTACGTACTTGTAGCTGTTTGGGCACACTGTGCGTTCTTCCCAGTCGGAAACCTCCTGCATCCAGTACGCGAGCGAGTGACTACCCTGGCGTGGGCCATCCGACCACGAGTTCTTGACAATCAATCCGCCGGTGAAGCCATCTCGGGTGCGGTAAGCATCGTTGTAGCCGACGAGAAGCTGCAACAGCACCATTCGCATCAGTGAATAACCAGCCAAAGCCTAAGCCTGTTGCGATAGTCGCTTACCATAGCGTGGCCTCCTTCAATCGACATGCCTCGGTGGCTGAAGAACTCGCCTTCCATGTTGCGGTTGTTGCCACCCTTGAGAGGCACGCAGCAAGTCGTCATGGACATATCCGGTGGGCACAGTGTGCAGTGCTCAGGCTGGCAGTGCGGGTCGTTCGCGAACGATCCGATGCAAGGGTAGTAGTGCGTGGTCATCGCGACTGGAGTCGACAGCGGCATCGCCTGGTTCTTTCGGAACAAGTGCTCACGCACAGACATGTCCTCGTATTTCGTCTCCATGCTCTAAAAAGATGAACGAGTTAGAACTTGGAGACGGCTTCGCGAGGCATCAATAGCCGAGGCTAAACGTACCTTCACGTCGAACTTGAGCGGGTTCTTCTCGCGAGCTGGCTCCATGCCTGGACACATCGTATCGTTTCCGTCACGCGTGTAGTAAGTGCAGACCGACTGAGGGAACACGGAGTTCTTGAGTCCTTCGCGCAGGTAGTAAAGCACTGGGACTTCGCCTCCCTCCGTCGAGTTCTCCCACACCGCATCACCAGCAACGCGGCAGTCCTTCTGCTGCGGGGAGTCCTCCGGACCAGTGCACAGCTTCAAGATCTCGGCTCCGTACGCCTGCTCCGAAAACGCGACGTATTCGTCTTCTTCGAGCCATCCGTTCTTGACGCCATTCTCGCGGTACGACTGCTCCAAGAAGCCGACGGTGGCAAAGTCCCAGCACGTGCCACGTTGCGCCTGGTCCTGGCGAGGCGTGACGTAGTCAACCGCGAACTTCGATGGAAGCATCGCCATGGGCAGGCGGTCCACCTTGCCCACAAACTTGGGGTCCATGTGGTTAATGGTCACAGGTGCACTACAACGTCCATCATCATCCGCGTCAGTCCGTAATCCAAGCAATGGCATCATACAAAGATCAGAATAACGCACAGGCGTGGCAGCACCGCCTTGGTGCCGACCTCGGCTTCGAGGCGAGAGATGGTGTTGTGCATGGAGATGCACGTGCCCACGAGCGCCACCACGGCGACGCCATTCACCACGTAGAAGAACGTCGGCTTCTTGAAGAAGCTGCGCTTGCTACGCGTATGCTGCGAGCGAGACGGCAACACCTCCTCTGTCAAGCGCGGATACAACAACACCATCAGCCTCTCGCTCTCGCTATCAACCACAACAGCGATGCATCAAGCAAGCCAACGTACCCATCTCCGACCCATACTGCAGCAGAGGGCTGCGGTCGCGCGCGCTGTTTCCGCGAGCCATCGTCCGTCACTCGGATGCTTGTGGGTCTTCTGTTGGCGGCAAATGCGCGAATGGCGAGCTGCCTGCAACGGCGGATCACACAGGACAGGACAGTACCGTAAGATACCGTCCAATTCATCCACACACACACACAACCCTTTTGCATGCCACCAGGAAGACGCACCAGAGGGCGGTTGTCGACGGATGAAGGAGGAGAGGTGTGGGTGGATTGGGGACCAGGGGAGTCCCTACAACGGATTCTTGTGGGGAGCCACGGAGGCGCGAGGTTGCCAGCGAAGTGAATTCTCTGTGGGTGCCACCTCTTGGACCAACAGTGGGATACATGGTGACGTCGCCTCTTGTTGGAGCGCATGACATCTATCCATTGTTGACTTTGCTTCTCTTTGGATAGAGCAGTCACCCCTCCTCCCAGCTCCCACCTCATCGACGCCCACAAAGCGATCCAAGCGCCGATTCCAGGCTTTTGATTGGTCAGTAGTAGACGACGCTTCCGATCGTGGTGTTGAATTAGGGCTAGGGCCAACTTAACGGCTGAAGTGGTGACACTAGCCACGTTGGACGGTGGCGCGAAGGCATTTTGCACCCATCTGGCGTGAACCCATCTACGTTGGATCCTACTATCGGCTGGATGGCGATCGAGTTCAAGAACAGAACAAGAACCCAACGCGCCAGGAACAAAATGACATGGCATGGCAGGGAACAGAACATGTTTTTCACTTGGTTACGTTGAAGGGGTACTGTGGTGCACGATGGACATGGGGTTACTGTCCATGGCGCTGCTCAGTGAAGAGCTTGTACTCCACGGCGATGCTCTTGACGTGAGCGATGCACTGCTCCTTGGCTCTCTCGATGACCTGCATATAGGACAAACGAACCCCGTGAGTCTTCCTCAGTTATTCATCAGGCTGAAGGAGCCGCCCTCATCTTACCAGGTCGGTTGCGCCAGTGATCTGGATCTCGGCCTCGTCGGCGAGTCGTCGACAGCTTTCAAGTGTCCTCGATTTGCCTATTGTGGACGGCCACGGGCCTCGGTACCGCACGTTCGCACACGTGATCGCGTCGATCCGCTTCATGTGGATGCCTCGCTCGCCCAGCAGCTTGCCAGCAAAGTTGAATTTCCGAGAAACGACCACCTACGAGGACACAAAGTTGAGTTTCGAGCTGAGACTCGAAGTGGCAGTAGCGTTCTCACCTCAAAAGGGATTACGTCGGTGATCTTGAGCCGAATGAACGTGAACGGAGACGAGTGATTGCCGCTTTGATCACCGTTGCCTCGGCTGGTTGAGTCTGGGATCGCGGCGATCCCCAGCTTCTTCATTCGCCGCCCTTCCGCTTCGTACACCCGGCCTTGCTCTTCGGACCCTTTTAGCACCAGACACTTGCCGATTTGTTCTGTGCAGCGGAGTAGACTATCGTCAGCGTTTTATTCATGCCATAACAGCGAGCAAGTCTTCACGATGCTCACCAATGCAGTGCCCGACGTCGCGAGAGTCAGGGAACCATCTTTGCCGGATCTCCCGGGCGGTCTGAAAGGCTTTGATGGCATCGTCCCACCGCTCCTGATCCTTGAAAAGTCGCGCCAAGTTGATGTACATACGCGCTGCTCGGGGGCTGTGCTCGGAATCAAAGCGATTGATCACTCGGACGGCCTCTCGAATGTACTCCTCGGCGCCCTTCCAATCACCCTGCACAGACATCCAAGTTTCGTCAGTGTTACGAATCGAAAGATGGCCAACTCGTCGAGATGCAAACCCACCTTCAAACGCTTGAGATTGCCAATATTGTTCAACGTGGCAGCCGTCTCGAAGCTCGAGTTTCCCAACGTCGATCGCCGGATAGCAAGGGCCCGCTTGTACAACCATTCAATCTCGCCCAGAATGCTAGCATTCTGAGTCTCCCTGCATGAATCAATTTGTGATTCAGTAAAAAGCTTGACGTCGTTTGTGAGCAACATTGTACTCACATGATCTTCTTCTGCTCAACGCGCGAGATGAGGAAGAGCGCCAAGTTGTTGAGGCTCTGCGCGACGTGCGGATGGGTTCGACCAAGTGTCGCCTCTCGGATCCGTAGCGAATCCCTGTACAGCTTTTCCACCTTGCGGGTGTTCTGTTCCGTCGTCACATCGGTGCGATCAGTGGTCGCTGCTGAAGTCGAGCCCACGTCTGATATCGCAGAAGATGATGACTGCGATTGCTCGTCCGCTTTCTTGTGCTTCCACGATTCGGCCCATGACTTGCCACGGTCACGGAAGGTTGGTGCTTGCTTGTTTGGGTTTGAATTTTTGTAGAAGTTGGCGAGGTTGTTCATACTTGTGGCGTAGTCGGGATGGTTCTCCCCAAGGACTCGACCTCGAACCTTCAAACCAGCGTTCAGCAGCCGCTCGGCGTGGCGCAACAGCCAAACATTGTACGCCATGCAACCCCATCCAGAGCTGAGGCAGATGCCAAACTGATTGAGCACTTCGGCGACTTGTGCGTTCTCTCCCCAGCCCAGAACATCGCGTTGAAGTCGAAGCACCTCGAGGTAGTAGTATTCACCCGCAATCCAGTCGGCGCTGTCACACGAAGCATAGCCGAGGTCGATCAAGAGGAGGATCTCGAGTCCAATCAGCTCCTTCACGCCCGGACACGAGCAGTCGAGTTTACATTCGGTTGCCAGCTCAGACTCGTCAAACGAAGGAAGTCCGTCAAGCACGCCGAGCGGGCGATCGTGCTTGACCTCATCGATGTCCCACAGTAGGTTCGCGGGGTCGTTTTCGGAGCATCCACACGTGCAGTAGAGGGATCTGGTTTCGCGAGCCATCTGCAAACAGCTCGAAAGAAACTGGAGACGGCGCTTGGGATCAATTCGAGTGCGAAAGATGAACCGAGACCGTGACACGAGATTGCAGTAGATGAGAGCGTCGACCAGTGCAGACTTGTCGAAGAGCGCGCGGCATTTTGACGATTCGGGGGTTGTTGGAGATGACTCTGCCGGCGAGAAACCCTCAGACGCTATTTCTTGCTCCAATTGCTGCTCTTTCTCTTGGCGCCGTAATTCACGCATTCGATCGATCGATTGGAGAGTAAGCAGTCGTCCAATTCGAATCGCAGACTCGATGTTCGCGCGCTCGCTGTCAAACATGCTCAAGTCTCCATCATATCGATATGAATGAGAAGCATTCGCAACGACCACGCAGTAGTGCCGGGTGAATCGCCGTCTCCACGTCAGCACGACTTCTCGGCCAAGCTTGAATGATGTCTTCTCATCTTCGAGATCGGAGGTATCACTGAGACGAGAAGCCTCTTCTTCCGCGAATAGTTGAATCAAGTTGTGCATACGATAGCGCTTCGAGGCAGCATCATACTCGACAAGTGACCACTGGTGTAACTGCTTCAATGCGCTTGACGCAGAAGCAACTACAATCAACCAGTGCAAACATTGGTCAGTCAGTCAAACCAACGAAACAATGAGTACTGTGAGATTTCTCGTACCCGACACCGAGCGTGCTTGAGATTCTTCCGGGCTCTCGAAGTCGAGTAGGTTGTATGAGTCTCGTGTGAAGACACCGTCATTGTCGTGGGTAAAGCCATCAGCCTCGGCTAACTTTGTGCCAAGCCCTGTCGTTGACTCAACATCATCGTCGAAAAGCTTGTTGCTGGAGCGCGAGTAAATCGACGAGAACAGCGATGTTGACGTCGCAGACGAATTGGACGTGGAATGAGAGATGGATCGAGAGGTCAGGGACTTCGCGCCGGACAGCGTGTCCAAAACCGCCTCAACTGCAGCGATGTCAAAAGTACCACGGAAGAATCCGAGCGCCATGAATGCCAGTTGGAGCGGCTCGTCGAGATGTGAGAATGACGAGCGGATGCACCGATCAACACATTCGCGCTGTCCAACTTGGTTGAGTTCTTTCATGGTCTCCAGCCGATGTTCATCTCCCTACACAATTGACAGGTGAGATGTGGAGCGGGTGAGCAGATTATAGCGTTGCACTTACCTCAAGGTCTTCGATCATTTGCTCTGGCGTCACTGTAGATCTGGCGTTTGCCAATGCACGGCCAACAATACGAATTGCGAGAGGTAGACCTCCGCACAGCCGAGCCAGGCGCTCAGCAGCAGCTGTAGGGCATCCTGGAGCCATCAGACGCAACAAGTCCACCTGGAAAATTCATACAATAGCACAATAAAAGGTGAGTGTCGATCAAGGCGGCATCACAGCGAGTATTCGTACCGCCAAGTGTGTTGGTAGCTGCGTTAGTGAGAGGGAGTATGACGTCACGTTCGGAAGGTGAGGGATGCGTCGCGACGCGAGAAGTAACCTGAGCCGAGGTGCTAGCGCGACCAATCGACTCAGAAACTGCTGTGTTTTCGCTTCATCTTCGTCGAGAAGTTCTTCCGCTTTGTCGAGAATCAATAAGCAATGGCGAGATCTGCGGAAAGGGTCAGTAGGGATGACAGTTTGAAGCGAGTTGACGTTGCAACTTACCCAATTTCTGCGAATATTTCCTCATCGGTCTCCGCAGCTGCGATGCCCATACATTGCGCGATGGAGTAGCGGACGCTCGATAGCTTTTGACCCTCGAGGTCGACGTAGAAGACTCCATCAGGGAAGAGCCGTCGACTGTGTGCGAAATGAGCCACCGCGACAACGAGCGACGACTTGCCGATACCTGGCGCTCCGATACACGTCGTCATCGAGTTGGCTCGCAGCGATTTGACCAGCAAGTAAATCTCGATACCTCGTCCAATGAACTGCCACACATCACATTTGCGTCAACATTCGTCGTCCAACCCCAACACTACAGGCCGTAAACGCTGTGTACCTGTCCATGCAAAGATGGAATCATCGCCTTGATCTGCATGGTGTGATCCTGTAGTTGGCCGTCCGGAATCTCACCAAAGAGAACGACATCGTGGGCGTTTGGTCGTCCGTCACCGCCCAAAAGCAAGAACTTGGAAGACTCGTCGTGAGGATGCTTCAAAACGTGCCCTTTGCAGCAGCACTGGTCAGGCAAGTGGTGCGTGTGGCGCGATCCAGCCTTCCGCCACTGGCAATCTGGTTCATGGAGATGCCTGCAACACACAAGCACGGATGTCAGAGGAAACTGAGACACCACAAAACCTGGCTGCTCATCGTACGCGCAGCAGCAGACTCCTCGCTTGGGTGATGGTAGTGTCCGCACAAACGCGCGAGCGACGTCAAACGCCGTTTGCACGGTGTTTCCCGAAAAGATCGACAAGTAGAAGTGCTTGGCAAACATCGTCGCCGAGGCATCGACAACGAGAGAATCGGAGTGCACCTGAATCACACAAGCAGGCGTCAGTATGAATGTATCCATGTCAAAATAACGTTACAATTGAGAGAGCGTACTGCAACGACGTGGGCAATGCCCGCTTCCAGAAACACTTTTGCGACGTTCTCGCTGTGGCACGAGTTGACGAACACGAGCTGCGTCTCTGTTTTTCGGGTTCCAGCTTCACGGTCTCCTCCTGCAAACGTCAAGTCTCGCAGAATCTCTGGGGTGACGAGATGCGTGCAGCCGATGCCATCTTCAAAGCACAGCGCCGGCTTGGCGCCGAGTCCATGTCCGGAGAAGTGGAGTATCTACAAACACGCAGAGGTGTCAATGGGCTATGTGGTGAGCTCTTCGTCCCACAAGCCGCAAGAACGTACTCGACAGGTTGATGCAGTCATGACGCGGCGCAATACGTCGGCGGTGGCGACTTCGAACTGCACGTGGATGGATTTGTGCCGAATGTCGTGGAGAAGCGAGTTGGTGATCGCGCGCCGCTCCGCCTCCAGGTCCAACTTCTCCATCGTGTACAGACGCTTCCCATCTCGAATCACCAGTGGCGCCGCGTGCAAAACAACCAAATCCAGCGCTGTCTTGGAGCTGGATGGAGGAGTCTGTGGAGCTTCTGGAGGAGCCAGTGGAATCGATGTTACCGGGGTCTGAGGGACCAAGGACGGCGTGTTCATCAGCGTGCGCACGGCGCTCAGGATCCGCGCGCGGTGGCCGAACGCGGCGATTCCCAGGTCATCACGCAGTACTTCGTTGGTCAGCTCAGGCAGGATATCTACGCAATAATGGGTGAGTCACAGCCAAGACGAAGGGGAGAAGTCGAGGAATGGCGCACCTCCAGCAATGTCATTCGAGCGAAAGACCTTCAAAACGCGCCATTTTCGTGAGTACGGGATCGCCCATTACATGCGCATGCTTCGTACCTCTGTATACTGCGTGAAGCCAGCGCTGGCGAGCCACGCAGCGACGTCGTCGCATGTCCATTGCCGCCATGTTGCCGCCGCCTCCATTTTCGTTGGCGCCTTGGCTCAAATCGTAGTGGTCGTATAGATTTCGCGATTGCAGTACAGTGCGAACACAGCGACTAAGCCACGCATGCATTCATGGAGGTCTAAGAAGAGCATTTTAATGAGAATCGTGTGGTAGACTTCAATCGATGATGTAGTTTCACAGGTTTTGGCTCAGGTAGCCACTTCCATGGTAAACGGGCCCCACATGAATACCCGTTTGTAGGGAGGACAAACCCGTTTTCCAAAACGGCTGAGCTGGCTGAATTTTACAGATCCAACCCATGCTGCAAAATAAATCAGTGACACTTCAAACGAAATCAGACAGCCAATCAGCGCAAGGGTTATCCATTCATCAATTCAAAGAGACTCAGAAAACGAGCTAGAACTAACAAACATGTAATTCGATATTCGTCTTCTTTTACAGGTATGCATTATCAAGGTCCTGATTTGGGGGTAGGGAAGCGCCATGGGTAAGTTACTTTAGCCAACCCACGAACAGCCTACCACACTCCAACACGAACGCGGCCGGTCTCAAACCCGTTTTCTTACGGGTCGGCCTGGTGTTTTCACAGTAAGCAGCTGAGTTGGCTCCGTTTTTTTTGGGCCCGTCGATCTGCCAGCCACAGGGGCAACCGACGGCCGAAGAGACTGGTGCGACAGCGTGGAAGCGACGCCTTCATCAGCAGTGAGTAAGCGGCACGTACGCGGCGTCCATTCACGAGCTCAGTGTGCAAGAAGCAGGCGTGGAGAGAGAGGCCAGAGAGGCGTCGACACGTGCTGAACAAGCGCCCGGAAGTTGCAGTCGCGTACCATTGAAAGCGGCTTGGAACGACCATGGCGCGCGGAGACAGCAGCGACACGGACAATGACGACAGCCAAGCGCTGCGGCTGCAAAAGCGCCAGTGTGACGAGGCCATGGCGCTCGTGAACGCCGGCGTGGCGCTGCAGAACGCCACGCCGCCGGATGCGGTGGGTGCCGAGGCGAAGCTTAGCCAGGCCGTCGCGATCATGGAGGCGGCGCTAGAGATCGAGTTCCCGACGCCAGAAGAACGCGAGGCGAGCCAGCGACTCGCCAACAAGATGACGCGCTACGTCAACATGATCCGCAGCCAGTTGGAGCGCAGTGCGACGGCGAGCGCTGGTGGCGGAAGCGGCAGCGGCTCGGCGACGCACGTCGTGCGCCACAACATCATCGAGCTGGACAAGCTGCCGGAGATGTACAACCCGGTGGTGGAACTCATGAACAAGTACGTTGGCTCACTCATTGTGGGGATGTGCGAGGGGAAACCAACGTATGTGGTGTGATCTGTAGCTCGTCGGCGATTGGCGACATCTTCGACTCGCTGAAGAAGACGTTCGGCTTCCAGGAGGCCAGTGTATTGAACCAGAAAGAGCACTTGCTCTTGCTGCTCACCAACTTCAAGGAACAATCCGAGGAGGACACGCCCGGTGGCATGGACGATGCGCGTGGCGGTAAGCGTGACGCGCAGCGCGAGATGGAGCTGGCCAAGCTGGGCATCACACGCTTCCACGGCCGAGTGTTCGCCAACTACACCAAGTGGTGCAAGTATGTGTCCACGCAGCCCGCGTTCACGAGCGACCCACTCGTGGATATCGCCCTATTCTTCCTGGTCTGGGGTGAAGCCGCCAACTTGCGTCAGGTGCCGGAGTGCCTGTGCTTCATCTTGCACAACATGCTCCCGCAGGCGTCGTCTCGCGGTGGCGACAAGCAGCCAGGAGACTTCTTGGCTGAAGTGATTCGCCCGCTCTACGCTGAGATCAAGAAGGATAACGACAAGAAGACGCCCAAGGGTGATCGCGCGTCGCACACGGAGATCCGAAATTACGACGATTTCAACGAGTTCTTCTGGAACAAAAAGTGCCTCAAGTACAACCTGACCTCGCTGGCCGAGGCTTTCGGAGAGTTG
Source organism: Pythium sukuiense (assembly GCA_023334995.1). Lineage (NCBI taxonomy): Eukaryota > Oomycota > Peronosporomycetes > Pythiales > Pythiaceae > Pythium > Pythium sukuiense. The sequence goes on from JAADVL010000154.1 coordinate 26,864, forward strand.
GACGCAAAGGGCAAGCCCAAGACGGTGAAGAAGACGTTCCTGGAGCGCCGCACGTGGCTGCGCGCGCTGCTGTCGTTCCGACGCATCTTCCTGTTCAACTGCGCCATGTTCATGGCTGTGGTTGGCTTGGCGATGAACATGGTACTGTTCTGCCCGGATACTCCGATCCTGTACGGCCAGGAGGTTTCGAACGGACTGACTCGTGGCTTCACGGTGTTCGGCAAGAACCTCACCATCGACGATATCCACGGCACGATCGTTTACGCGGAGAAGGAAGGAGACGGTGTCAACAATGGCTTCACGGAGGAAGACTCGAAGGATCCAACACAACCGACGTGTATCATCCCGATGTTGGCCACGTGCCTTGGCGTCGAATACACCGGTGACGAGTTCGACACGATCCCGCTCGACTTCAAGGCGCTGCTCACCGTCGTACCATTCACCTCGTGTGCTCTCCAGACCAGTGGTCGCTGTGGGTGCTACGTCGAGTTGCTCGACAATTGCTTCACACAGTCGGGAGAGACCGAGTCGCGCACCTCGCTATCAGACGGCGAAAAGACTGGCCCACTAGCGACGATCAAGTACGATCAGTCCAAGTGTATTCCGAAGTGGAAGAAGGCTGCGACGGACATCGTGAAGCTGCCTGGACCTGGGCGCCTCAACTGCGACGTTTGCCAACTCGATATCAAGAGCCTGATCAAGAACGGGCGGGTTGGAGACCTCATTGCTGGCATGATCAGCATTGGCGATGGAAAGCCGATCAAGCTGACCACATCAGGCGAGGGCGATGACTTCTCCATCGACACGTCTTCTATCCCCACTGCACGTCAAGATCAAGGAGCCTTAGCGATGCTGCTGGGAGGGGCAATGGTTGCGCTCATTCTGGTGTGCGAGTTCATGAACAAGATCACGTCGGCCATGGCTTCCGTGTACGTGGGTCGCTCCCTTCCGGTGCCCTTCAAGACGTTCTGTCGCTACACGTGCTTTTGGCTGCTTCTGTTTGTCATCAAGCTGACGTTCGACTACCAGATCATGGCAAAGAACCTCGTGGAAACGTCGCTTTTCATCTGGTACGCCCGGGAAGAAGATTACCTCGAGTACTCCAACTTCATGCTCCAGATCACGTTCCACAACATCGCCTACATCTTCTTCCTCTGGATCCCGGCGTTCTTCGTGTTCATGTACGACGCGCAGATCTTCTACGCTCTCCTGTCGGTGGTTTTCGGCTCCTTTGCGGGTTTCAACCTTCGCATCGGTGAGCTGCGTTCATTCCGTGTCTTACGCATGTCGTTCAAGTCGATTCCACGCAAGTTCAACCACAAGATCGTGCCAAACATCGTAGATGCCAGTGACGACGGTACCAAGAAGAAGAAAAAGAAAAAGACCAAGAAGGGCGACGCACCGGCTGACGATGAGGATGCGACCATGCCTGTCCGAACGTTCGAGCGCGTTTCAATGGGTGAAGGTGACAAGCCATTGACGGTCAAGGCCCAGATGTATTCGAACCTGCTCGAAAGTCAGCAGTATGAGAGCACGACGACGCAGAGCAGCGATGACAATGATCGCCTCTCTCGCGTGTCTTCGGCCTCGTCAGCTCTTGGAGCCATCACGGGTGTCTCGGGTGCTGAGTTTGAACGTACAATTCCGTTTGCTATCGCCTGGAACCGCTGCCTGACCAGCTTGCGTGAGGCTGACGTCATCAGTGACCGCGAGCTCAATGTCCTCAGCTACCTCATCGACGCGAAGGGAACTGAAGACCGTAAGCTGTATCCTCCAGTGTTCCTCACGGCTGGAAAGCTCGACGAATCTCTTGATATCATCACTGAGTGCGCTGCTGTCTACGACAAGCTGGACACTGAAAAGAAGAAGAAGGAGAAGGCGATGCAGAAGGTCGAGGCAACGATGCGTGAGCGCCTGCAGAAGGACGATCTGCGCATGGAATCCATTATTGGTTCCTACAAATTCTCGTCTCGTGTGGTGAAGTTGCTTCTCGGAGATGAACACCGGGATTTGTACGAGTGCTTCGACTTCATGGAGGAGATGGCCACGCAGCAAACTCTTCTTCAAGGTCTTAAGCTGAAGAACGTGGACGAGTGCCGTACTGTGGCCGCAGAGCTGATGAAGTCGCTGCTGGATGTGCCGCGCGACACGAAGGAGAATGACATCAAGTTCCAGAAGTCACTGTACCGCGTCATTGACTGCATGGAAGCCGCTATCAACTCGATGAAGAAGGTGCTGAGCAAACAGGAGAACTTGGTCCAGGTTTTGAACGACACCCCGCTGAAGCAGCGCTCTTTCTTCTTCCCGGGCGACGCGCAAGGATACGCCAACGTCCAACTCCACAAGTTGGTCAACTCTGAAGCCGCACTTGACATCGTGTCTCGTGCGTACCAGCTCCTGACTGTGGACAACTTTGACGCTGAGCCCCGTTCAGAGGAAGGCCGTCGCCGTTTGCGATTCTTTGCCAACTCGCTGTTCATGGAGATGCCCGACGCGAAGGCGATCCGCAAGATCCGCTCGCTGACCGTCTCCACTCCATACTACAGTGAAATCGTCTTGTATTCAGTGAAGGAGCTCACATCGCAGAACGACGACAGCATCAAGCTGCTGTACTACTTGAAGACCATCTATCCTGCCGAATGGGAGAACTTCTTGGAGCGAATCCACGCGAAGGATATGGACGAAGCACTCAAGAAGAGCCCTGAGGTGGTGCAGTTGTGGGCGAGTTACCGTGGCCAGACGCTGGCTCGTACTGTTCGCGGTATGATGTACAACGAGGATGCTATTCGCTTCCTCCACTGGCTGGAAATCGCTGACAACGAAGTCATGCACCAAGTCAACTGCCAGTGCAACATGTGCAAGCGCCTCGACGAGATGGTTGCGTTGAAGTTCAACTACTTGTGCACGTGCCAGATCTACGGCAAGATGAAGGACGAGCAGCGTCAGCAGGCAGCTGATCTGGAGTACCTCCTTCGAAAGCACCCTGGCTTCCGCATTGCGTACGTCGATGGGCCAAAGAAGATGAAGGAAGGACCACCCAAGTTCTTCTCAGTGCTTATCCGAGCCAACGGTGACCACATCGCCGAGGTGTACCGTGTCGAGTTGCCTGGCGACCCTATCATTGGTGAAGGCAAGCCTGAGAACCAGAACCACGCTGTGATCTTCACGCGTGGTGAGATGCTTCAGTGTGTGGATATGAACCAAGATGGATACTTTGAAGAGTGTCTCAAGATGCCGAATTTGTTGTCCACCATGGACCGCCACTCGGAGAAGCAGCCACTCACGATCATCGGTTTCCGTGAGCACGTGTTCACTGGTGGTGTTTCCAACTTGGCCAGCTTCATGTCGATCCAGGAGCTGTCGTTCGTGTCGCTTGGTCAGCGTATGCTCGCTCTCAACCACGTGCGTCAGCACTACGGTCACCCTGATATCTTCGACAAGCTTTTCGCGATGTCAACTGGTGGTACGGCGAAGGCGTCCAAGGGCATCAACCTGTCGGAAGACATCTTTGCTGGTTTCAACACCACTCTTCGAGGTGGTCGTGTGTCTCACGAAGAGTTTATCCAAGTCGGCAAGGGTCGTGATGTCGGTATGCAGCAGCTCGCGCTGTTCGAAGCCAAGCTTTCATCCGGTGCCGGTGAGTGTGTCACCTCGCGTGACGCTATGCGCATGGCGACTCGTCTCGACTTCTTCCGTTTGCACTCGTGGTTCTACGGCAACTTGGGCTGGTACTTCACCCAGACCATGACCGTGATTGGCGTGTACTTCTTCATCTACGGCAAGGTATACATGGCGCTCAGCGGCCTCGACATGTTCTTCCTCAGCCGAGGTGGTTTGGGCATCGGAGGCGCGTTGAACACGTCGTGGGCGCTCCAGTTCGGTTTCCTCCTGGTCGTTCCTGTCGTTGCTGTCGTCGGTGTCGAGCAGGGCTTCCGTCACGGTATCACCTACTTGATCTGGAACTGTTTGACACTCGGCCCGCTGTTCTTCACGTTCCAAATGGGCACGCGTATGCACTACTTCGACCGAACTCTGATCCATGGCGGTGCCAAGTACCGCGCCACTGGTCGTGGCTTCACGATCAAGCACGAGAAGTTTGCCGAGCTTTACCGCTTCTACGCGTTCAGCCACTTCTACCGTGGCCTTGAGCTCGTGTTCTTGCTGCTCGTGTACCGCGCGTACGGCACGTTCTCGTGGTGTAACTGCTCGTGGGAGACCGACTCGGCCTACTACGATGGCTTCAAGCCGTCCGACTTGGACTGGGAGGCTCGTTGTTACGCCAACTTCTACCAGGACTGCGTGCAGCCGACGAACCAGAACTACGGCATCATGTCGTACTCGTTGTGGATCATCGCCGGCACGTGGCTTTGGGCTCCGTTCGTGTTCAACCCGAGCGGTCTGGACTGGGACAAGCTCATCGAGGACTACAACGACTGGCAGACGTGGTTGCTCACGGCGAACGACTCAGCTCAGAGTTGGCTCGGTTGGTGGACCAGCGAACTGGACTACCTGGAGCACTCGACTGGCTTCTCCCGCTTCGTCTCGCTCGTCCGCAAGACCCGATTCTTCTTCCTCGGCTACGGCATCTACTTGCAGCTTGCCTACAAGACGTACTACGTCGCGCAGGACTTGACTGTGACCAAGGGCTTGACCTCGTATGTCTTGTCCGGCGCCATGTTCATCCTGGCGGTGCTCATGCTTTGCGTTGGCTACATGGCGAGCCGTATCAAGAAGAAGATGACTTTCAAGCAGAAGCGTCTGCGCAAGATCAAGTTCGTGCTGTCGTGCTGTGGCCTCGCGGCCGTGCTCGCGAGCTTCATGATCTTCTCGTTCGGCAACCTGGTCGAGATCTTCGTGGTCATGACCATCCTCGTGTACTGGTTCATGCAGGTGTGCATCTTCACGCTGCACAGCAGCCACGTCGTCGTGCGCATGCTCGCGCGCAGCTACGACCGTGCCATCGGCTGGCTCATCTTCGGCCCTATCCTGTTCGTTGCCATGTTCCTGCCGTTCATCTCGTCGTTCCAGCAGCGTGTCATGTTCAACAACGCGTTCACGGCCGGTCTGGAAGTGTCCAAGCTCTTCTCGAACGAGGCCGCTACGTCCACGACCAAGGTGGTCAAGGTGAAGCGCGTCGTGAAGAAGAAGAAGCGTGACGAGTAGGCTTGCAGTCTCACCGTAGGATGGCTTCGCTCGTGGTCCATCATTCATTTCATATTCAAGCATCAATCAAACAGCACTGATCTTTCTTTCACAAAGACCGACGTGGTGCCAAGAAGACGTCGGTGATGAAGACGCGAGACTGATGGATTCTGGAAGGGGCTATGCATAGAGCATACTATAGGTACGACAGGTCACCCATATTCGTTGGCTACTTCGGCACATCATTCACCTCCGTCAGATACCGATGGCAGCCATCCGTTTCTGACGAAGGTGAATGATGTCGCGAAGTCATCGCATCCGCCGGCCATCGTGTCAACATGACAGAAGCGAAGCCATCTTTGGTTTGACTACTGATACGGGCCAGCGGATCTTCGACAGCAATTTTTCAGACCCGACACAGACCCGGCCCATAAAATCCGGAGGGTTCAAGACTCCTACCCCTAGCTCGCTCGAAAAAATTGACCCCTTCTCAAAGAGTCAGTCTTGGTCCATACAAAAACCAAGGTGTGAAGTGGTTGTAGCTTAAGGGGTAGGGGTCTAACAGTCTGCCCATTTTTTTCAGCCACTGCCAATGATCGTCCACTTGTCGTAGCCAAACGCCATTCACTGCGGGTAGGGGAATCGCACCCATTTTGACCAGGCAATATACACCACCAAACAACCGAGACGCTCCAGCCCCGGAGCCTCCAGTCGGTCGGCAGTTGTGATCAGAAACTTCCGCAAGGGCCCGTTTTGTCTTGCAGTTTGTATGGCAAGAGGGGTTTCAATCGGTTTTGCGGTCTTTTCCTGGCGCTCGCCGTGCCGGACTCCTTCTGTTGTCGTGCATCGCAGCTGGCGAGGTCGCTGCGCCTCTGTTTTCCCGTTGAGCACCAAACTCACGCCAGCGACATCCCATTGTCGACGGCCACAACCGAGCGATCATCCTGCCTCCCCATCGAGCTGCGGAGGTCGACAGAAAATACAGAACAGCCGTGGTGTGCACCAGCAGACCGTGGAATCGGGGACACGCAAGAGGGGAAGGGAGAGACCAAGCGAGCCAGGCCGAGTCGTTCTGGAACGTTGAGCGAGAAAAGGGGAAAACCAGAAAACGCCAACAAAACGCAAAAGCGGGGGCAGCGTTCACCAACAACTCGCCCACCGCCGTCGCGTCGGTCACTCTCTTCACTCGCATCCCGCGCAAGGAAGCGGACGAAGAAGCACGACCAAGCAAGGGCAACCAGGCGTCGTCTATCTACATCTCTGTGTGTGCGTGGCGATCTGCGCATTGACCGATCGATCCGTGGGTGTGTCCGTGACATACGTCGCCGTCCGCTCGCGGTAATTCTTCCTGTAGACTGCGTGAAGAAGCCGCGATGGGACGCCGCGATATGCAGGACAGCGAAAGCATGGGTGTGATGAGCGAGGCGCTGGAGATGCAGCGGCAGATGTGCGACGAGGCCATGAACCTGGTCAAGCAGGGCATGGCCATGCAGAACGCGTCGCCGCCCAACGCGCAGGGCGCCGAGGCGGCGCTCACGCGCGCCGTGGACATTATGGAGCAGGCGCTCGCGATCCGGTACAACTCGGCCGAGGAGAAGGAGGCGTCGGAGCGACTCAACAGCAAGATGGAGCGGTACGTGAAGATGATCAAGTCGCAGCGCTCCAAGACCCAGGGCGGCGGCCCGGGCGCCAACAAGCGCTCGATGCAGAAGTTCAACATCCTTGACTTTGAAGGCCTGCCCGAGTTCTACTCGCCTGTGATGCACATGCTCCACAACTCACCGAGTCTCGGAGACGTGTTCGAGTCGCTCAAGCGCACGTTCGGCTTCCAGGACAGCAACGCGCAGAACCAGAAGGAGCACGTGCTCATGCTGCTGACCAACTTCAAGGAGCAGGCCGACCAGTTCGACGACAAGAAGAAGAAGAAGAGCAAGAAGAAGGCCGGTCCGGAGGACTTTATGGCCGACTACGACCGCCCGCGCGACCCGCAGCAGGAGATGGACTTTGCCACGCGCGGCATCGACCGCTTCCACTCGCGGATCTTCGCCAACTACGTCAAGTGGTGCAAGTACGTCTCGCAGAAGCCCAAGTTCACGAGCGAGAAGCTCGTGGACATCTCGCTGTTCTTCTTGATCTGGGGTGAGGCCGGCAACTTCCGTCAGATGCCCGAGTGTCTGTGCTTCTTGCTGCACAACATGCTGCCGCAGGCCACGTCGCGCGGCGAGGCCGAGCCGGGATCGTTCCTGGCCAACACGATCCGCCCGATGTACGCCGAGCTCAAGCGAGACAACGACAAGAAGACGTCCAAGGGCGAGCGCGCGCCGCACCCGCAGATCCGAAACTACGACGACTTCAACGAGTTCTTCTGGACCAAGAAGTGTCTCAAGTTCAACATCACGTCGATCGGCGAGGCGTTCGCCAACTACGACAAGAAGGGCCGCCCCAAGGTCGTGAAGAAAACGTTCAACGAGAAACGCACGTGGATCCGCGCGATCCTGTCGTTCCGCCGCATCTTCTTCTTCAACTGCGCGCTGTTCATGGCTGTGCTCGGTGTCTCGCTCAACCTCGTGCTGTTCTGTCCGGACTCGCCGATCATGTACGGCCCGGATATCCAGCCTATCACGGCCACAGAGGTGTTCAGCATCCTCGACAAGAAGTACGCGAAGCCTTCGACCGAAGTTGGCGTGGAGATTACGCTCAACGACAACTCTGACCTCGCTGCGGACGCGAAACGATGTTTGCTGCCAAAGCTCGCGACCTGTCTGGGTATCAGTGATTACTCTACCGCGACGTTCGAGACGGCACCAGTGGACTTCAAGACGCTTCTCAAAGTGATCCCGTTCACCAACTGCTTGGAGAAGACGTCAGGACGTTGCCGGTGCTACATCGACCTCATTGAGACGTGCTGGAAGCAGACGGGTGAGGCGGTTCAGCTGGGCGACTCGACGGATCCTGAGAACTCGAAGGCGACGACGTTCAATTACGACCAAAGCATTTGCATCACAGATTACAAGGCGATTGCCCTCAAAATCCTCGGTGGTGACGAGGACGGCTACCTCAACTGTGACAAGTGCAGCATTGATGTCAACAGCCTGATCGAGAAGCCCACACGTGTGATGGATTTGGTCCAGGGCTTGATCAACTTTGATCGTAAGGACAAGGGAGTCTTTGGCATGCTCGGTGGTCTCGCATGTCTGGGCCTTGTGTGCGTGTGTGAACTCGGCAACCGCTTCTTCTCCGGTTTCGGCGTGGGTTTCGTTGGCCGTTCGCTTCCTGTGCCCATGAACGTGTACTGCCGTTACCTATGCTTCTGGCTCGTGCTGTTCTTCATCAAGCTCATCTTCGACTACCAGTTCATGGTGAAGAGTCTGGTGGAGACGTCGCTGTTCATCTGGAACACGAACAAGACGGACTATCTCCAGTACTCCCACTTCATGATCCAGCAGTCGTTCCACAACATCGTCTACCTGCTCTTCCTCTGGATCCCAGCCTGGTTCGTGTTCATGTACGACGCCCAGATCTTCTACTCGATCTTGTCGGTCGTCGCGGGTTCCTTTGCGGGTTTCAACCTTCGCATCGGTGAACTGCGTTCGTTCCGCATTCTTCGTCTCACGTTCAAGTCCATCCCGGGCGTGTTCAACAAGAAGATTGTGCCGAACATATTTGAGGACCTGACCAAGGCCAAGAAGAAGAAGTCGAAGAAGAAGAAGCAAGAGAAGGATGACGTGCCGATGCCCGACCGCCGATTCGAGCGCATTTCGATGTCGCAGGGCAACAAGCCACTGACGGTGAAGGCGCAGAAGTACAGTAGTCTGCTTGAGCAGCGTGACGATGACATCTACAACGAGCTTCGCACGCCAAACGGCAACGACGATGATGTGGCGTCGCAGGCGAGCCGTGCGTCGAACATTGGCTCGATCACGGGCGTGTCAGGTGCTGAGTTCGAGCGCACGATCCCGTTCGCCATGGCCTGGAACCGATGCTTGACGAGTCTGCGTGATGCCGATGTCATCAGCGACCGTGAGCTGAACGTGCTGAGCTACCTGATCGACTCGAAGGACACGGTCGGACGTAAGCTGTACCCACCAGCTTTCTTGACGGCTGGCAAGCTTGACGAGTCGATCGATATCGTGCTCGAATGTCACGCGCTCTACGAGAAGCTGAAGACGGACAAGAAGAAGAAGGATAAGGCTTTGCAGAAGATCGAGATGATCATGCGCGAGCGTCTGCTGAAGGATGACTTGCGTGTCGAGTCCATTCTCGGTTCGTACAAGTTCTCGTCGCAAGTTCTGCGCATCCTTTTGGGTGAAGAACACAAGGAGCTCGACGAGTGCTACAACTTCATCGAAGAGATGGCGGCGAACAAGCAGATTCTGAAGGGCCTCAACTTGAGCAACTTGTACCAGTGTCGCGCTGCCTGTGCTGAGCTCATGAAGTCGATCCTCGAAGTGCCGAAGAAGTCGACGGAGTCGAGCATCAAGTTCCAGCGTTCGCTGTACAAGGTCATTGACTCTGTGGAGGCCGTGGTGAACTGCCTGAAGAAGGTGTTGTCGAAGCAGGAGAACTTGGTGCAGTTGCTGAACGACACGCCACTCAAGCCGAACTCGTTCTTCTTCCCTGCCGACACGCAGCACTACGCGAGCCTGCAGCTGCAGAAGATTGTGAACGAAGAGGCTGCACTGGACATCGTGTCTCGTGCGTACCAGCTTCTGACGGTGGACAACTTCGATGCTGAGCCTCGCTCAGATGAAGGTCGCCGTCGTCTGCGCTTCTTCGCCAACTCTCTGTTCATGGAGATGCCTGAAGCCAAGCCCATCCGAAAGATGCGATCGCTGACCGTGTCGACGCCGTACTACAACGAAATCGTCATGTACTCGATCAAGGATCTGACTACCCAGAACGACGACTGCATCAAGCTGCTCTACTACTTGCAGACTATCTACCCGTTCGAGTGGGAGAACTTACTTGAGCGTCTGCAGGCGAAGGATATGAACGAAGCGCTGAAAAAGAGCCCTGAAGAAGTGCAGCTGTGGGCAAGTTACCGCAGTCAGACGCTTGCGCGTACGGTCCGCGGTATGATGTACAACGAGGATGCCATCCGCTTCTTGCACTGGCTGGAGATTGGTGAGAACGAGCCTATGCACCAGTCTGGCTGCCAGTGTAACAAATGTGTGCGTCTTGACGAAATCGTCGCGCTGAAGTTCAACTACATCTGCACGTGCCAGATCTACGGTAAGCAGAAGGACGAGCAGCGTCAGCAGGCTCAGGACATCGACTTCTTGCTGAAGAAGCACCCGACCCTCCGTGTCGCGTACGTTGACGGCCCGAAGAAGGTGAAGGATGGACCGCCGAAGTATTTCTCGGTGTTGATTCGATCGGTGGAGGACAAGATTGTTGAAGTGTTCCGTGTCGAACTTCCTGGTGATCCGATCATCGGCGAAGGTAAGCCAGAGAACCAGAACCACGCCATTGTCTTCTCGCGTGGCGAGCTGCTCCAGTGTATCGATATGAACCAGGACGGCTACTTGGAGGAGTGCTTGAAGATGCCGAACTTGCTGTCGACGATGGACCGCCACACCGACAAGCAGCCGCTTACGATCATCGGTTTCCGTGAACACGTTTTCACGGGCGGTGTGTCGAGTTTGGCGAGCTTCATGTCGATCCAGGAATTGTCGTTCGTGTCGCTTGGCCAGCGTATGTTGGCTTTGTTCCACGTGCGTCAGCACTACGGTCACCCTGATATCTTCGACAAGCTTTTCGCGATGGGAACGGGTGGTACTGCGAAGGCGTCAAAGGGCATCAACCTGTCGGAAGATATTTTCGCTGGTTTCAACACCACTCTCCGCGGTGGTCTCGTTTCGCACGAAGAGTTCATCCAGGTGGGCAAGGGTCGTGATGTCGGTATGCAGCAGCTCGCGCTTTTCGAAGCCAAGCTTTCGTCCGGTGCCGGTGAGTGTGTCATCTCGCGTGACGCCCTTCGTATGGCGACTCGTCTCGACTTCTTCCGTTTACACTCGTGGTTTTACGGCAACTTGGGCTGGTACTTTACCCAGACCATGACTGTCTTCGGTATCTACTTCTTCATCTACGGCAAAGTGTACATGGCCCTCAGTGGCATGGATGCCTACTTCCTGCAGCACGGTGGTCTCGGTATCGGAGGCACGCTGAACACCTCGTGGGCGCTTCAGTTCGGTATGCTGCTCGTTGTTCCTGTCGTTGCCGTCGTGGGTGTTGAGTCCGGCTTCCGTCACGGTTTCACGTACTTGCTGTGGAACGTGATGACGCTCGGCCCAGTCTTCTTCACGTTCCAGATGGGTACGCGTATGAACTACTTCGATCGCACGCTGATCCACGGTGGTGCCAAGTACCGTGCCACCGGTCGTGGCTTCACGATCAAGCACGAGAAATTTGCCGAGCTTTACCGCTTCTACGCGTTCAGTCACTTCTACCGTGGTGTTGAGCTGTTCTTCTTGCTGCTCATCTTCGCGTGGTACGGCACGTTCTCGTGGTGTAACTGCTCGTGGACGTTGGACTCCGACTTCTACAACGAGATCCAGCCGACGGATCTTGAGTGGACCAAGCGCTGTTACGCGAACCACTACCAGACCTGTGTGCTGCCGACTAACCAGAACTACGGCATCATGTCGTTCTCACTGTGGATTATTGCGGCAACGTGGATGTGGGCCCCGTTCTTCTTCAACCCGAGTGGCCTCGACTGGGACAAGATCATTGACGACTACAACGACTGGCAAAACTGGTTGCGCACGACCAACGACTCTGCCGAAAGTTGGTTCGGTTGGTGGTCGAACGAGCTAGTGTACCTCGAGCACTCATCGTGGGGCTCACGCATGGTTATGCTGTTCCGTAAGACGCGTTTCCTGTGTGTTGCAGTCGGCTTGTACCTGCAGCTCGCGTACAAGGTATACTTCGAAGGCCGCGACAAGATCATCACGAAGGACGACACGATGGTCACGTATGTGTTGGCTGGCGCGATCATCGTGGTGATGCTGCTGATGGTCTGCTGCGGCTACATCGCGAGCCGTGTGACCAAGAAGATGTCGATGAAGCAGCGCAAGCTTCGAAAGATCAAGTTCGTCCTCACGTGTTGCTGCATGTTCCTGTCGATTATGAGTCTGGTCGCGATCTCGCTGATCAACCTCATGGAGCTGGCCGTGGTGGTGCTCGTGGCCGTGTACTGGTTCATGCAGCTCACCATTGTGCGTCTCCAGTACCACCACATCGTCGTGCGTGCGCTGGCGCGTGGCTACGACCGTGCGGTCGGCTGGATCGTGTTCGGTCCGATCATGTTCCTGTCGATGTTCATGCCATTCATCTCGTCGTTCCAGCAGCGCGTCATGTTCAACAACGCGTTCACGTCCGGTCTCGAGGTGTCGAAGCTGTTCGCGCACGACGTTGCACCGCCGCAGGTCGTCAAGGTCAAGCGTGTTGCCAAGAAGAAGAAGCGTGAGGACTAGAAGACACGATGGCTCGATAGAGTCGAGTACGAAATCTCCCGTGGCCGCAGCGACTGCGCCGCGTTTGCCTGCCTTCGCTTTTTATGTGTGAGAATGAATAGCCCCATTACGTTTTTGCATTGGCATTGGTGTGGTTGTATTGTTCGTGATTGGGTGCGGGTACTTACTTGGCCATAGACGCGAGGTCGCGAGACGACACGACGTGCCGCACGCGCATGGCCTCATCCTCGGCGGCGCCTTTAGCGAGTGCACTGATGGTGCTGGTGCTGCTGTTGCGACGTGGGGGAAGCGACGACGAGGATGACGAGTCCCGACGTGGAGCAGTGGGGACGGGCGTGCGGTCGAATGGCTGCAGGGCACGCAACTTGATGGGACTGCTGAGAATGGGGCCTCGCGTGGAGCTCGTCTCGGTGGGTGACGCCCCCGAGATGGACGAAACGGACGGCGTGGCGATCTTGAGGTTGTTGAGGATCTCAGTGTATCGCTTGGCGTCTTCGCGGAACTGCTTCAAGTCCATTTTGCTGAAGTCGCGTTCACTGCCCGACGCTCGTAGACCGACGGCTGCTTTCGTCTTCTTCGGTGGAGAGATTGGAAGCGGTTGGCCTGTCCGCAGGGCGTTTTCAAGTGCCGCACGACGGCTCGGACTCGGTCCAGGGGATGTGTTCAATGATGCCGATGGCCCCGAGTTCACGTTTGAAGACGTGGCGACTCGAGTGTGGGCTGAGCCTGGACGCGCCTTGGTCCGTGCAGTGGCCGACTTCTTCACTGCCTTGGGGAGGTTCTCGCGGTCGCGCACGTCGCCGAGCTCGCTGTCGTCGTCGCTGGAGAACTCCATCTCGAGCTTCTCCATCTCTGTGACGGACTCGGAAATGGTCTTGCTGCGACGGCGATTCGGCTCGTCGTCTTGGCTGGCATTTACCGAGTCGTTGCCTCCGTTCGGCCTCTTCCACTTGTCGCCCTCTGCTCGCATCGGCGAGACGTTCGGACTGAGCTTCTTGATGTCGAATTCGCTCGCGTCGACTTCGTTGTCGATCTCGATCGCTAACGCGTTGGCTGCGTCCATGCGTCGTGACGAGTGCGATGACAGACCCATGATGGACTCTTCCAACGCATGCATCCACTGCTCCTGGCGGCCCCACGTGTCTGACAACACAATGAAGTTCTTGTAGCCTTTCGTGGAGAACTGGATGCCGTGGGCTCCACTACCAGGGCCTTCCGACACGCCGAAGCTGTACCACTTGCGCACCGACGTCGGAATGACCCACTTCATGCGGTTCGACCAGTTTGCACTCTGCAAAGTATCACAATACCAGAGCTTGTCGCACTTGCGGCAGAGCCCAAAGAACGTGACGGTGAACGTGAGCGCGTGGAATGGCATGGGTACGGGGAATTGGATGAACGAGCTCACACGCGTGGGCTCCGGGATCGGAATGTGGTCGTGGATCTTGTCCTTCTTGTACAAGAAGCCCGTGATGAAGTCGTCCGTCGTGTTGACCTTGCAGTAGTGGCTCGCTGCACCCGAGAAAATGGTCTCCAGGTAGCCAGTGAAGTTCACTTCGGTCGCCAGCGTGCTGGTCACGTACTCGATAGCGTGCTCCTTTAGCCTCAAGCATCCATCGCACAGTGGAGCGTGGCGCTGACCGAGCGGCTGCATCTCGAGCAAATTCTGTTCAGCGAGGATGGCCTCAAACTTGGCCCAGTTGGCGTGATCGCCTGTGTGGCCACGTACGAGGTCTTGGCATGTCTTCTGGTCGACTCGTTCGTTCTTGTATGCAGGCGTGCTGGTCAACGTGAAGATGCTGTTGGCAATCGTCGTGAGATGTCCCTTGTACTGCACGTGAGAGTCATACGACCGAGTCACAAAGTCAAGTAGGTTTGCTGACTCACTGAAGAGACTCGTCAGCAGCGGACACGACGGGGATCGTTTCTGGTCAGGATCGAGAAGTACGAAGCGAATCACATCCGTGAGCTCGTGATGGAGCAGGTTGTTGGCGGGATGCGCTGCGTAACACTGTAGCAGACACGGCATGAGTCCGTGCGCGGCTAGAACTTCGTTTAGCACTGGTTCTTGCAGGAAGACGCATCTCTTGAGGAACGCCACGACTGTGAGAAGTGCCGAGCCCTTACGCTTGAGGTGAAGTTGCTGATTTGCTGGTACTTGCACAAGCTCACGGAGACCCGACTCATCGCCGTGAATCACAGCCTTGCAAAGCTTGACAAATTTGGGCGCGCGTGGTACGAGAGTCTCCAACAGAGCTGATCGAACACCGGAGAGGAGTTTCTCGATTCCTGTCAGGTCACGCTTCCGCTTGTGGTACCCGAGCGTGCTCATTACCATCATGACGATCGAAAGCGTGCCACCTTCGTGAACAACCAGCGTCACATTCTGCGTCGACTGGCGAAAGACTTCAGCGAAGCCGAGATCAATCAGCGTGCCAAACGAGAGCTCGGACGTTCTGGAGAAGAGCAGCAGCGACTTTAAAAGCTCGTTATGTCGATCTGGGAAGTACTGGTCGTTGATGAGCGGGAGTGTCTGGTCCGTGTTCTCCACAAACGTAGCAACGTTGCCCATCATGTACACGGACGGCGGATACACGATGTAGTTGAGCAGTGAGCAAATGTTCTCAATCGAGTCGCGCTGGTACGGCGTGCCAACACCCCAGCTGAGCGTGCGTTGCCAGAGGAAGAGTCGAGAGAAAAGACTGTCAAAGATGCCGCTCTGACGGATATCGGCTTGGCCATGCTCCGACATGTCCGAGTACAGCAGCCACACCAGCATATCGCGGATCGAATCGAGGCCGATGTGGTTGACGAGCCATTGCACAACGAACTGGCCTTCTCCTGCGAGGAAGTTCACGAACAGCTTACCGAGCAGGAGAGTCAGGATGTAGTGGTTCATGACCTTGCAGAACAGCACCACGAGCACTTCGTCGAGTTCACCCGACTGACACAAGAACCCAAACAGAACCTTGAGGTAGCCTGCACATTTGTCGAAGTCGAGTTCCTCCGCTGCTGACGGTGTGCGGCTGCTGGTGGAAGCACGACCACCCTTTTCGAATATCCGTCGCGGATACCACAGTGCGATCTCACAGCAGAAATGCTGGACCTCGTAACGGCCATACGTCGGATCCGGTGGCTGAGAGTTGGAGGGTGCGAGCGTCAGTAGCCGAAACACCTCGTAGATGATGCGTGGTTGTTGCAGCCACGTCGCGTACTGGTCTCGTGTGATCTCTCGCTTGAGCACGTCGACGGAGATGTTACTGTCTCGTGCGATCACCAAGAGCTCCTGGAGAGTAGTCTCTGGATTGGTCACAGCTTCTTCAATCTTGCGACGATGGTCCTTGACGGATTCCTACAGAGAGAGATCCATCATGACTTGGCCGTGAGCAAACACCATCGGATCCACAGTTCCAAGAGCGGAGACTCACGCTTTCAGCACGCTCCCGCAATAGATCCTCGATTTCAGAGTGACCTGATAATCGAGCCAATGCCTCGGCTGTGAGACCTTCTCGCTATTTATCCAACAGTACAGTTCATTGGTTAGATGGGCCAATTGAATCCAATAGCTGGTACCGTCCAGAAGCGTCCAGAAACGTACGTCTTTGGCGTCCAGACTCGCACCGGCGTCCAGCAGCAGCTTCACGCAGCCTAGTTTGCCTGCTCGAGCAGCTTCCATCAGCGCCGTCGTGGAGTTTGGCTGTGTAGAAGCATACAAGTTGGTCAGCACGGAGCCACACACATGGATTTCGGATCATACTGTGGCTCGTACACTTCGAACTTCGAGCGACGCGCCTGCTTCCAACAGAATCATCACACACTCTTCAAGACCTCCTCTCGCAGCGATATGAAGCGCAGTTGTCCCTCGATTCTACGAAAACCAATTCCGATAGGTCAGTCCACTGCACCTCCACGTTGTAACCAAAAACCTCACGACGTACTCGGTTGCGTGACAAGTTGATGCGGGCGCCCTTGCGGATCAGCAGTCGCACACAGTGGAGCTTGCCGTCTCGCGCCGCGATCATCAGCGCCGTGAGTCCGTGGACGTCCTCCAGATCCACGTTCGCGCCGAACATGAGCAGCGCCCTTGCAGCCTCAACGTTGCCAACAGAGCACGCCATCATCAGCGCCGTCGTTCCATTCGGCTTCTGCTCGTCCAGCGAGATGCCGAAGCCGTGGAGGATCTCCAGACAGTCCACGTGGCCGTTCTCAGCCGCGTCACACAGCGCCACGGCCTTGAAAATACGCTGCAGAACACACACACACACAAACGTCAGCACTCTTGAGTCAGTCCCGACGTCAGGGGCCGTCATACCTCTCGGATAGAGCCCGTCGTGTCGGAATACAGCACGTGCTTGAGCACGTCCACCTCTCCTGCCCGGGCCGCCGTGGACACAGCGACCACTTGGTCGTCCTCCACGATGTGCTTGATCGCCTGTTCGCCTGACAGCAGCTCAATCGTCACGCGCGTCGGGCGGTCGCGCACCAACTGATCGGCGTGGAAGCGTGAAAGCAGCACGATGGGAATCGCGACGCGCTGGCGGCCGGACGAGTGGAAGCCGTCGAACAGCGACTGTGTATTCGCGGCCGTGGACGCGCGTTCAATGAAGATGCAGCCAGCGGCGCCGGCGGCCAATACACGGCGGATGATGTCGGGGAAGTGCACGCGGCCGCCACGCTCCACGACCACGATGTTGCCTAGAAGTGCCGCGCGGTTGCGCAGCTCGCCGTCGGCCTTCGGCGGGTCAGTGTACACGAGCGTGGCGCTCACGACGCGAGGGGATTGGTCGTATTTGTAGCAGGACGGCTCGGCGAAGTGCCATGTCGGTACGCCCGTGACTGTCGCACTGACGTTGGCGGCCAGCGCGCTGAGCCCGCCGATGCTGTTGTTGCTGCCGCTGCGCGAGGACGAGGCCGCCGAGGCGTCGCCCTCGGGCGCTCCGTTCGCGTCGTCGGAGGGAAGCCGCCGCCACGAGACGAACGGGATGCCGTCACCATGCTGCGACGTCGAGTTGCCCATATTCGAGAGGACGACGAAGCGACGTTGAAGTTGTTGGCGTTGGCGATTGTTGGTGGAGTTGGCGTTGGCGTTTTGTTGTTGGTTTGTTGTGTTGGCTGTCTTGTGTTTCCTTGGCCAACAGTTGGTTTCCTTTTCTTTTCACCGGCAGCGTGAACAGTGAGGATACGTTGGTGACGACGGAGATGTCCAACGAATTAGGAGGCAGTCACCAACGAATCCACGGGGGGATTTGGATGCGGCTTCGGAGATGAAAGCCGGCGCTGACCCGGAGGATTACGGCTGCCCTCGCGGCGGGACACGACGGCCGCGGCGTTTGGAGATGGTGACCGCACGCAGGCAAAACACCAGCACAGACGCCAGACCCGCCAAAGTTCACGTTTGCCAAGACAGGCTTCACCGTACAGTAGGGATGGCGCGATATCTTTTCGAAATCGGCGGCGATGGAACTCGTATAAGTTGACGGTTTTAACAGAGATCGTCTAGTTTCTAGGTTCGAATCTGAAAAGAACAGAATGGAACGCATTTCCAGGTTGTGGACACATTCGCACTTAGTCGAGTGACAAACGGACCATCACTCTGCGTCGAGCTCTTCGATCCAAATGGTTCCACTCCACCCTTCACTACTATCGGAGCGACTCATGTTCGTGTTGACCGACGGTGCTTGCATCGGCGCTTGTGGCCACCTGAGGAAGACGCCATGTACTCACCCCTCACTGGGTCGTAACAAACGACCATGCGCCACAGCTGCTTGCCTACTGACGGCTCCAGCTCAGCACCGGCAGCCACGAGAACGATGTCCACCTCCAAAAAGTCGTCCACGTGCAGAATGCCGTACCGCCCACCAGGCGCGAATCGTCTCACGGGTGGCTGCAGTTTTTGCGGATCTTGGTCCATGATACGAACTTGCAGTCCCCATCGGATGGCACTGTCGACTTTGTAGTAAATATCGATCTCGATCGTGGTCGTGTCGTGCCGTGCGTCACCGGAACGCTGGCGCTTGCTCGCGGTGGGAGGGAACACGTCCAGGAGCTCCGGGTAGATATCAGACTCGAAGTTCCTGCGTCGCACGAGTGTCTTGATGAAGCGCTCGAAGAATCGCGACACGATTGTTCCACGACATCCACTTGCATCTGCCAGTTCGAGCGAGCTGATCCGGTTCAAAATCCACTTCACGACCGAGCGCGGTGTCTTGGGGAGGGCCAAGCGACGTGTTGCCGTCTCATCTTCCCGAGCAAACAGTAGCGCGAGCCGTTTCGCACAGGGCGACACGAAGTCAAATCGGCATCGAGTATTAGTACTGCTGTTTGCTCGGTCCAGCGAGAGGGTGATGAGACCGAGATCCAACAGATCTTCAGCCTTGAGCTCTGCTTCCGGCCCGGCGACAGCCGTAGTCCGTGTCGCTAGTGCAAACCCGCCGCCCGCACTTGTAATTGGTACTGTGGTCTTCGTGCCCCATGCATCATGCGGGAGTGATAACCCGCAGCGAGAGATCACATCATCCATTTCGAGTGCATCAGCGATACTCGTCGAAACCGGTCTCAAGAACAAGCTCCGAATGAGTGCGCTCTTGGATGTCTTTCGCATCTTCTTGTCGCCTTGGACAGTTTCTCGCACAACTGCTTGGAGCAACCAATGCTGCCGTTTGATGCACGAACCAGCACGTAGGCAAATGCGTCGACCTTGAACGACCACCTGTGTAGTTGTCCGCCGTATCCATCGATAGAGTCATCTTCGAGTCCTTGCGGTGCGCCTAACAAGAAGTCTCGAGCCTGCACGTCCGAGAGCTTGAATGCGTCCGGTGCGATCGTCGAAGAGGACTCGAGTAGGAAAGGCACGCGCACCGGTGATGGGAATGACGTCGCCGCCACAATGAACCGAATCTTTGCTGGTAGCCACGGTTTGCCAACCCTGGGCTTGATGGCTCTCTCCAACGCCGCCCAGAACACCTCGTCTTCAAACACCAGGTTCGCATCATCCAAGAACACGACGTGCGTCGTAGTTGGCGACGCAGACTGCAAGTCTACACAGCTGCCAACCAGGTCGATGCGAGCATCGCGACGCAAAGCAAACGTGGCCGCACTGAGAGTCTCGATGCCTTCACGAACTACCTTGTGGTTCACATCATGCCACGCCACATCCACGTCGTCGTACTCGAGCTGTCGCCGAAAGAGATGCACGAGCCCTCACGACCATGACGGCGTACGGCATGTTCTCGCCGACCCGTGTGCTGATGGGCCAGACCGACGCGCCAGCATTCTGTCAGCAAACCATGGAGAGGATCTTCGCGTCGCAGCTTCATGAAGAGCTGCTGGGGTGGATGGACGACCTGCTCGGCCACGCGCCGACGCCGATGAGGCTCATGGAGAACCTCCGGCGCACGCTGACGTTGTGCATCGAGTACGGCGTGAAGATCAACCCGTCGAAGTGCATCTTTTTCACACGCGAGGCCAGCTGGTGTGGACGAGTGATCTCTGCGGCAGGCGTGGGACATAGTCCGGAACGAATCACGGGACTCGTGGGATTGCCGCCGCCAAAGACAGGCGCGGATCTCCAGCAGTTCGTGTGTGCTGTAAACTGGATGCGGATGAGCATTCCAAATTACACCACGATCGTCGCGCCGCTGATGGCGCTGCTGGAAGTCGCTGCAAAGGACTGCGGCTCGCGGAAGAAGAGGAAGCTCGCGCGTATAGAGCTGTGGCGTGGACTCTGGGAGACCAAACACCAGGAAGCCTATGAGCGTATCAAGGCTGCGCTGGCTTCTATTTCGCCACTGGCGCATCCGGAGGCGAAAGCGATCGTCTGTGTGTTCACCGACGCTAGCCAGGACCACTGGGGCGCCGCCGTGACACAAATCAAGCCAGGACAAGAATTATTTGTGATTACTGAGGCCGAGCATGCGCCATTGGCATTCCTCAGCGGGTCGTTCGTGGACTCTGCCCGCCGGTGGCCGATCGTGGAAAAAGAGGCGTTCGCCATCGTGGAGACTTGCAAGCGTCTGGAGTACCTGCTGCTCGATTGTACACAGACCATAGGAACTTGGTGTACGTCTTCGACCCTCACGCGACAGACGCGAATATGGCTAGGTACCAAGCGGACAAGCTACAGCGCTGGAGCATGACGATGATGATGTTCAGATACTCGATCTGGCACATCTCTGGCGAGGAGAATGTCTGGGGCGACCTGCTATCGAGGTGGGGAGCACAGGAAGATCGTGGACCGGTGACCAGAGTCGGTGTGCTGGCTGTCGTGGACGCAGTGTCTCCGCTACAGACGCCAGGCTTCCAGTGGCCTACGATGGAGGAAGTGTTGGCCGTGCAACAGGCCAGTTTGAAGGCGAGGGACCCAAATGGCCCACTGCCTGATGTCATCTGGCACGAAGACAAACAGGCTTACATGAACAACAAAGGGCAAGTCTGGGTGCCAAGTGACGCCATCGACTTGCAGCAACGTCTCATGGTCGTCGCCCATGCGGGCGCTGCTGGACATCGCGGCCAAGCAGTGGCACTGAAGAACGTCCAGGATGTGTTCACGTGGCCCAGTGTGGTTCAGATGTGAAGGCGTTCGTGAATGGGTGCTTGCACTCCATGACTGTGCGCGGTGAGAAGATCCCGCTTCCATTCGGCGAGGCGTTGCACGCCACCAACCCAAACGAAGTGATCCATTTTGACTTCCTCTCCATGCCGCTCGGTAACGACGTCTCCAAGTATGTGCTCGTACTCAAGGATGACATGAGCGGCTTTGTGGAGATGATCGAGTGTGAGACCGCCGACTCCGATGAAGTGCTGCACGGTCTCCTCGACTGGTTCAAACGATTCGGCATCGTGAACCAGTGGGTTTCTGACCGTGGCAGTCACTTCAAGAACGTCGTAATCGAAGACCTTCGACGTATTCTTGGCAGCGAGCACCACTTCGTGACCGCGTACTGTCCGTGGGCGAACGGAACAGTCGAGGTGGTCAACAACATGCTGCTTCGAGTCGTGAAGGCATTGTTGAGCGAATTGAAGTTGAAGCCGAGCGAGTGGCCGTCAGTATTGCCCGTAGTGCAAGCTGCGCTGAGCGCCTCTCCGTCTGATCGACTGGGTGGTGTCGCACCGCTCACGGCCTTCACTCAGCTCCCAACCACCACTCCGCTGAGCGCGCTGCTCCACCCGGTGACCAAGACCAATGTGACGGTCGATTGGGTGCGACAGGAGCATGAAAGGAACCTGCGTGAGGCGAATGAGGCTTTGGATGGTATGCACAAGACCATCACAGCCGAGGCTGAGAAGAAGCGCAACCAAGCTCGAGCCCGTCAAGGCGGGAAGGCGACCGTCACGATGGCAGAGTTCGAGGTCGGTGACTTCGTGCTGGTTGGCCAGGTGCTTTCTCACGCCAACAAGCTCGCTCTTCGCTGGCGTGGACCGCGTCGCATCGTCAAGGTGGTGTTCGGTCGCATCATTAAGTGGAGAACTTGGTGCCGCCGTGCGAGACGACGACGCACCATGCTTCTCGTCTCCAGTGGTACGCCGACAGAAAGTGAGGCGTCACTGAGGACCTTCTGGAGCAAGAGCGGCACAGTGAGGCGGCCATCTCGTCGAGAAGATCGTCGACAGTCGGATTGGGCCCGAGACCCACCAGCCAGAGATGCAGGTGCGGTGGGTCGGGCTTGACCCACTCGAAGCTACGTTGGAAGTCGCGAGCGAGCTGTTCAAGGACGTGCCAGCCATTGTCCAGCGCTACGTCGACGGACTTCCACAAGGGAAAAAGCGTAAAGACCTCGAAGCAGTGCTGACGAAGGCTGCTGTCCAGGCCAAGTCCAAGGCTACAAAGGAAGCGAAGGCCAAGGCAAGCAAAAGCAGGCTTCCCCGGCAAGCAAGCCTGCGAAAAAAGGAGGGGGGAAGTGATCTGCATGGCTACACTCGCCAGTGCAGTTGGTGTTCCGACACCAGGGAATCCTGTGTACACCACGCCAATCCATCCAGGAGAAGCTCTGCTGTACCCAAGAGAAGCTCCGTGCACGTCTGTATGGCAAGTCTGTACGATAAGCAGCCAGTGAGGCACTACACAGACTAATATATGCTCAGTTGTCGTTTAACCCTCGAGTCCAGACGTCGATCGAGGGCCCCTGCTGTCTTTGGAAACAGGGGGACGCAGAACAAACAGTTCCTCTTTCCCAATCTCAGCGAGGCGCACCGGGTTGTCTTCGCTCTGGCCAAGACCATCCAACAGCGCGTCGGGTGCTAAGGGCTCCTCAGCCGACGTGGTCGCTTACACTCGAACATACATATCGAAGCCGAACGTCTGCCACGCGTCAAGGATCGCCTTCGGTGGGTCAAAGAGAACATGCAGTCTTAGATCGTCGACGATGCACACGCCGCTGGCGTCACCAACTTCCACGTCGACAGCGAAAGTCACGAGATCATGCCCCCAGCACTCGAGGGCACTGCACCAAATGCGAGTCATCGTATGCGGCTTCCTGACAACGAGGGAGATTTCCAAATGGGAGACTGTGAGCTCACGAGGCCATCAAAACCCATTCATAGCCAACTGGTCTCTGGGCAGAACCTGTCTCTTTTCTCGGAGAGCTCAAGGCACAAAAAGGAGGTACATAGAAAAAGGGTTAATTACAGAAGGTGACACACTTTGAAAGTTTCACCAGAACGTGACACGTTGTGTTTAAAACGCAGGATGGAAAGTCATCAGCGTGAGCTTCGCACAGCAAGGTGGGTACAGCGTACCACTGTTGATGGTACACAGTACCACAGTCAGGAGAGACCAGGAGGTTGAAGTTCATTGAGAGAAGTTGCATGCACCCTGGTGGACTCCATACACGCCTTGGCCTCGCATAAACCACTCGGATTCCAGCACGATAATGGCACGGCGGAAGTGCCCTGTCTTGTACGTCTCGAACGCCGTAAAGACACCAGGGTTGAGCCTTTGGAACTCTGTCAAGAAGCTCGGGAGGCGATTAATCGTTGATGGATCCTCCGAGAACATCTGAGACGTGACAATCTCTTTCGCTCGGTACA
>JAADVL010000155.1:0-50501 GCA_023334995.1 Pythium sukuiense
CCCCCCCCCCCCCCACCACCACCGTAAGCTCATGCGAAGCGAGGTCTCGCTAGTGCTGTGAGCCCAGTCTACAATTGTCTCCCAACAACAACAGCCCCTTCCTCCCCTCTTCCTCCTACGATGGTGAACCACTGCTTCTCAGTCCTCTCTTGCAGCCATGACCACTGAGCCACTCTGTTGCATGCAGTCTCCTTCCGTCACCACTTCGGTCTCCGCTGACGCTGCCGTCGCGTCTCCGCCTCCACCGGCTCCGTCCACCAGCAGCGTCGAGACCGCAGTCACGCCATCTTCCGACGTGCTGTTCACGCCGTCGTTCCAGGGCGAAGCTCTGCAGTTCACCAACGTCTCGCCCCGCGTGAAGTGTGTAGACGCGCACCCGACCAAGCCCTGGCTGCTGTCAGCGCTCTACGACGGCCGCGTGCTGGTCCACGACGTCGCGACCAAGCGCCTACTGCAGACGCTCCAGGTCTCGGACTCTCCTGTGCGTGTCGCTCGCTTCATCGCACGCATGGACTGGATCGTCACGGGCAGCGACGACCGCAAGGTGCGCGTGTTCCGCGTCGACACGGGCGACAGGCTGGCCGAGTTCGACGCCCACGGCGACTATGTGCGTGATCTCCAGGTCCACTCAACCAAGCCGCTTGTGTTCTCGTGCGGCGATGACCAGGAGATCAAGGCGTGGGACTGGACGCAGGAATGGCGCTGCGTGCGCGTGCTCACTGGCCACGACCACTACGTGATGGCGATGGCGCTGTCGGCAACTGACAAGGAGCTCGCGTCGGTCTCTCTTGACCACAGCGTGCGGCTCTGGAGCCTCACGGACGACGCCGTTGTGTCTGTCAAGGACACGCTGCGTGAAGCCCACTCGCGTGGCCTCAACGCCGTTGGCTTCGACGCCTCAGGAGCCAAGCTCTTCACTGCCTCCGACGACCGCACGCTCTCCGTCTGGGACCTGGAGAGCAAGCGTGCTATCGCCGTGCTCCATGGCCACACGCACAACGTCTCGTGTGTGGCTGTCCACCCAACGTTGCCGCTGGTGCTCTCGGGCAGTGAGGACGGCAGCGTGCGTCTCTGGAACGCCACGACGTTCCGCTGCGAGGGCGTGTGGACCCACGGCCTCGGTCGCGCGTGGTCGCTGGCCGTGGTAGGCGACACCAACACCGTCGCCATTGGCTACGACAGCGGCACTGTCGTGGTGGAGCTGCCAGCGTCGCTATATCAGCCAGTCGCTGCCAGCGAGGGCTTCGTGGACGTCGAGCGCGCCTAGGACTGAGGCTTGCAGTGTAGCAAGGATGAGCGAAAATACCGATTCGGATACCGTCGACCATTCGGTTTCTAATGACCTCGAAACGCCGCGGCTCTTGAAGATCGCAACCGCTCTTCTTGCTCTGCTTCCTCTCCGTCAGTCTCCGTCTCTTCCTTCTCCTCACAGCTAGCCCTCTACACGCTCATTATGGTGTGTGTCTGATGACGCTGTCTGTATCCCTATCCTACTAATACGCCTCGTAGATCCGCTTCTTCCTGCTGCAGAACCGCCAGGGCAAGACCCGCTTGTCCAAGTGGTACGTGCCACCGCCGGACGACCAGGACAAGGCGCGGCTGGAGGCCGAGATCCACCGACTGGTCGTGGCGCGCGACGCCAAGCACACCAACTTCATCGAGTTCCGGTCGTACAAGCTCATCTACCGCCGCTACGCCGGCCTGTTCTTCATCGTGGGCGTCGACGTGAACGCCAACGAGCTGCTGTGTCTCGAGACCATCCACTTGTTCGTGGAGCTGCTGGACCAGCAGTTCTCCAACGTGTGCGAGCTCGACATCGTGTTCAACTTCAACAAGGTCTACTCCATGCTGGACGAGTACATCCTGGGCGGCGAGATCCAGGAGACGTCCAAGCGGGAGATGCTCGAGCGCATCCGCGAGCTCGAGAAGCTCGACTGATTGATTCATAGCCTCTCTCTCTCTCGTTCGATGACTCGCTGAATACCAGTCATTTCTCTATTGGATCTCTGTCTGTATGCTTATCTTCTATTGCTGCTGCATCCCTGCCGTTGGCTGCGTGGGCTCCTCGTGGGTTGGCGAAGCCTGGAGAAAGTTTTCGTGGACCATGAATCGCACCATCTGCAGCATCTTGCGCTGCTCCACCTGGATGTCCGTCTTGAGCAGCTTGCGCAGCAGCGAGCCCTGCTCCGTCTTCCACTTCTCCTCCAGCAGCTTGCCCTGCTTAACGCTCTGCTGCTTCTGCACTTGCTGCTGCACGAGCGCTGCGTCGTGGCTGAACAGACACGCGTCGCCCTTGGCGCACGAGCCCTTCTGCTGCATCGTGCGGCACGCAAACGCCTTGCGGTCGTGGCTGAACTTGCACGAGTCGCCGAACGCGCACTGGTTCCGCAGGAACTTGCGGCACAACAGCGTCGGTTTCCGCTTCTTCGTCGGCGAGGTCGACGCAGCCGTCGTAGGGTCTTCTGCTACTTCCACCGGCTCCACGAACTCCGGCTCGTCCTCCATGCCTTCGTTCGCATCAACCGGCGGGGCCTCGCTACTTGTCTGCTGCGGTTCTGAAGGCAGCTCCGCAGCAGCCTCGACGGGCTCATCTTCGACCTCTCCTTCCTCCAGTTCGCCTTCTTCCACTTCTTCATCACGCTTACGCTTCACTCCTGGTAGCGGCATCGCCACTGGCAGCTTCACGGCAGCAGCCCCCGACCCGGCGCTCGCCTTTTGCGTCAAGATCGCAGTCGACGGCCACTTCTTCCGGCGTTCAGCGCGCCATTTCTCGATATCCTGAGGTGAGTCGCCGACCAGCACCATGAACTTCTGGCCTTCAACGTCGATTTCCTTGAGCCCGTGACCTGCGTACTGGCCGTGAGTCGTCTGGAAGTGAGCGCCGACGACTCGCTTCGACGCCGCGAACTCACAGTCAGGCGACGGACACGGCACGTGGGTCTTGATGTGCGCGACGTGCTGCGACTCGATGACAAAAGACTTCTCGCACGGCTCGCAATGCCACTGCAAGGCTCCGTTCGGCGCGTGAGACCCGTCGTCATCCTTTGGAGCCGGTGGCTGGCTCGGGGGAGCTGTGTGGTGAGCCTGGTGCTGGTGTGGCTGGTGCGTGTAACTGCTCGTGCGTGGCTCATAGTCCTGGAACGGCGGGCAGTCGTTCGGCTGGGCTGGTGGCCCGCGGACCGGCCACGCCGCTCCGCTTCCCGCGTCAGCACTGTGGCCATTGGCTCGTGGTGGTCGCTGGCCGTGGCCTTGCTGCTGCCTCTGCTCGTTCTCTTCCAGGACGAGGGGACACTGCTGGATCCAGTGGCCTGGCTGACGACACTTGTGACACACGTACGTCGGCGGTGGCGGCCGGTGATGCGTCGGCGGCGCCTGGCCACCGCGGTGGCTCTGGTACGGAGCCTGTGCGTGACTGCGGTGGCTCTGCTGGTAGTAGTCGCCCTGAGGCTGCCTCTGAGGTGCATGTTGAGCCTGGTACGGCGTGTGGGGCTGCGGATGGTACGCCTGCGGTGGTTGGTGGTGCGGCGCTGGTGGATATGCTGGCGCCTGAGGCTGAGGCGGTTGCTGTGGTGGGTAGTACAGCGACTGCTGCTGTGACTGCGACTGAGGAGCTACAACAGGCGACGGCGGAGGCGGTCCGGACGGGAGCGGAGGCTGCTGGCTCTGCGGACGGAAGCCTGGCGAGTTCAGTGCAAACGCTGGGTCCTGAGGCTGCTCAGCCGCGCCTGCTGACGCTGGTGGCGGCCCTGGAGGCAGTGGTGGCATAGCAGGCGACTGGCTGTGGCTCTGGTCGTCACTGGATGGACCCGCCGGTCGCGGTAGATACGCTTGCTGGCGGTCATACGACGCCGCGGGTGTTGGCAGTAGCGCCGAACTGGGCGGCGTTTGGTGTTGCTGGTACTGCTGCTGGTGTGGAGGCTGCTGGTAGTACGGCGCTGGCGCGTAGGACGGAGGAGGCTGCTGGTACTGGTACTGGTGGCCCTGTGGCGGTGGATATTGGCCGTAAGCCGGCGCTGCTGGCGGTGGCGCCGCTCCACCGTAGCCTCCATACGCCTGTGGCTGTGGCGCTGCGTTGTACGCTGCCTGTGAAGCGCCGTAGCCGCCCGACGGAGGGTGCTGATGAGGTGGCTGGTGGGGATAGTACGGCGATGGCTGGGCGTGTTGTGGGGGCTGTGCGTGGCCGTAGGGCGCCGCGGACGGCTCAAACGGATACGCAGGAGGCGGCGCACCGTACGCAGGCTGCTGCTGCTGCTGATACGGCGGTGCGTTGTACGCAGCGTGGCCATTGAAGCCTCCACGCCCTCCTCCACCACGCCCGGGTCCTCCTCGCCCACCGCCTCCACGGCCACGTCCTCGTCCTCGTCCTCCGAAGCCGCGCCCGCCGCCACGGCCACGCCCACGGCCTCCGCCGCCACTCGCTCCTCCTCTGTAGCCGCCGCTGCCGCCGTGGAAGCCGCCGCTCGCTGCGTTCGCTGCGTCCATCTTGCCTCTGGTGGCGTCCTTCCAGTCAATTGTTTCAACTTGCCCTTCGCCGGCAACGACCCATCCGGAAACGACCCAAACCAACGCGATCAAAGGAGTGGACCACACCAACTCCTAAATTAGGTATTCCCAATTCACGTAATTTGGGTTAGTGAGATGCGACCCGGTTCATGAAGCCTCCAAGCAGTTGCGTGTCGACGTACTTCGCATACACAAGCCGAAGGATCTGGATACAATGGTAATATGAGTATGCTTCTATTCGGGTGTTTGGGGGCAGAGCATCTTGGCGAAGTCCGTGTCCTGGATGGTCATGGGCACGCAGGCGCCGGTCGCGTCGGCCAGCAGCACGGCGACGATGTGCTTGCACTGCATACAGACGCGTTCAGTCAGTACACTCAAGCCTGCCACTATGATAAGTCCTACTGCTCGTACCATGGCGTGTGGGTTCTTGAGGGTGGTGACGTGGAAGGCGCTGCAAGAGCAGTAGTGGTCGAAGCAGTTGTAGTAGTTGGGTCCGTTGCCGTACATGGCGCTGGCCTCGAAGGGCTGGGACTGGCCGTGCGCACTTGGCGTCTGGCCGCCTTGGTGGTAGCGATTCAGCGACTCCACGCGGAAGAACACGCGCTGCGAGGGCAGCGCCGTCACTTTTTTGACCGCCTTTCTGTCCACGAGCTCACTCGCGGCCTGTAGGAGCTGTAGGTCTTCAGGCCCCAGAGCCGCCAGCAAGTGGCCGTGGGTCTCTGTGAACGACGCAGTGCCGCCATCGCTTCCATCGCTGTGCTGCTGTTTGACGTCCTGCAGCACGTGGCGGATCACACTCGCGCCGACGGTGTCGGTCATTTTGGCGCGAAAGCTACCTTTGTACGGAAATGGACACCAAGGGCGCTCTATTTGTGCGAAAAGCGGTCTTTTACTTACGACGTCGACGGTGGGTTCAGAATCTGTGACGTGGTGGCGGAGCTGCTTGCGGGTGTAGCCATGATGGGGGCGGGCGTGCCAGGCGCAGAGGGGGCAGGCGACGGCGCGGGGCTGCTATTTAGACTAGCGATGGCCTTCTCCCAGAGCCGCCGCCGCAGCTGCTCACGGTCGAAGCGCCGCTGGTCGTCGACGGCCATTTGCTCGCACGCCGCACGCACGTTCTGGGACGCCCTCGCGAACGCGGCTTCGAGCTGCGCGGCGTCCAACGGCACGCTGCCGTTGCTACTGCTTGATGGACTGGCTGCTGCTGTGGGGATGATGGCTGTGCGGGCGACGGCGGGGTTCTCGCTGTAGAGCTGCTTGAAAAACTGGAACGACGTGCGTGCCGGAGTGGGCAGCGGAGGAGGCGTGGAGGACGGCTGGTACGTCGGACGACTGGATGCTGGCGCAGGGGACTTGCCTGCAGCGACTCCAGCCACCGAAGCTGCAGTCGATACAGCGAGCGCTGTAGCGGAAGAAGTGCCGCTGGCTGAGAGTGGTTGCAGTGGAGGCTTGGCTGCTAGTGCTTTCTTCTTGCGAGGTTTCTTGTCAATGGGCTCGCCGTCTTCTCCGATCCCGACGTCGGGCTTTCGCTTGCGCTTGGGCTTTGGCTGGACTTTCTCGCCTGAGAGCGTGACGCTCGCTGCTGCATCCCCTGACGCAGTGGCTACAGTAGCCTTGCGCTTGAGGAACTTCTCAGCGACGAACACGAGCGGCATGGTTTGCTTGAGCCCAAATGGTTTCTTCCACTCGTCAGGGACGCCTGTTGGCTGGTTGTACACGGGGAAGAGCTGGATGCCTTTTGTGCGAAGCGTATCTCGAGGCTCCTCACTCGTTGGCTGTTCTTCAGCGGCGTCGGCAGTCGCCATCTCTACTGCTGGGCGACCACCAGTAACCGGCATACCATCCTCCTTCTCTTCATTTTCAACGGTCGCAGCCACAGGCTCTCCTCTACTCGGCTGCTCAACCGTCGTCGCCACTGCATCATCACTAGTGGACGCCTTCGTGCGAGCGTTGATCTGCTCCGTCGTGAGCTCCAGCTCTTCGGGCTCGGAATCCTCCGCCAACTCAGCCTCGTCCGCGTCTCCGCCTCCGAATCCCACATCCTTGCCGTATGAAATGAACTTCCACAGCCGCTGGCAATCGCGAGGCGTTAACTTGACTTCGTGTGAGCTGCGGAGACGCTCGGACACGCGCTGCCAGTCGATCGTAGCTGCTCACAACCAACAAAAGCACCTCCTGTGAGTCTCAGCTCTGTCAACACCAGTCCACGTAACCAACAGCTACGCACCTGGCGACCGGTCCTTGAGCAGCACGTCGGACTTGTACGAGTTCTCCTTGATGTGGTACCAGACTACTTCGCATAGCGCCGTCGCGTCGCTCGCACTGTACGCCCTCAAGATCAAATGCGTCTGCGGACGCTGCGACGGCGCCCCACCAGCGTCCACTTCTGCCTGTCGCCGACTCGGACGGCGGTTGCGCGGCGGCGTGGGCGGCGCCAAGCCATGCTCAGCCGCCACTGCCTGTACGACTGACGCTGGAAGCGCGCTCTTGGTTGCATTCACGGTGGAAGCAGTCTCTGTCTTCACGGGAGACGCCGGTGGCGAGGCCGTAGCTGCTCGCGTGGATCGCGTTCGTCTCTGCAACTCGGGCTCCTTCTCCGCCACCGCCACCGCCGTGGCCTCTGACAGCGCCTTCTTCCCCACACTCTCCCGCTGCTGTGGCTCCTTCTGAGCCACGGAAGCCGTCGCGTACGTCGACTTGACGCTGCGCTGCGACCGCCGCTGGGCCGTCGCGGCCTCCTCCTGTGCGTTAGAAGGCGACTTCGCGGGCTCGGACTTCACGGCGCTGTCCCTCTTGGATCTGCGCAGTGCCGACGAAGCGTCTGCGTGCGTCATATGATCTACAGAAGCCACATTTCCAGCGCTTGGACTCGCGACTGTATCCTCGACGTCGCCCATATTCGTGTCCTGGAGCCCTCGTTTGGCGATTACCGCCAACAATACCGCTCCGAAAACCGGTATCCATCTCCAGAGTGTCGTGTGTTTTTGGGTGGAACGCCAACACATTTCGCGCGCAAAGTCGGAATTCCAACGCCAACAAAATGCAGCGACGGCCATAATGGGCGACCATGAGGACATCGACGACACCTACGACGACTCCACGGGCGTGAATCCGGATTTCGCGCTGGTGTCCTTCCAGGAGAAAGAAGGCGAGTACGTGCGCGCGTTCGAGCGGTTCCTGTCGCAGTGCTACTCGTCGCAGCTTCGGTTGCTGCTGGCGCGTCTCCAGGGCGTCTCGGGCCGCCACTTCGCGTCGTTTTCCACGGGCGTCGACGGCGCCACAGGCGACGCCTCGCAGCAGTGCTTCGCGTACTCGCTGCGTGTGTGCGCGCAGTTCCTCATCGACCTGAACCCGAGTCTCGCGGCGCTTTTATTCCGCTTCCCAGATGAGTTCTTGCCGCTCTTCCACCGCGCGCTCGCGCAGCAGATCACGACGCTGGGCCAGCGAGACGCCGGCGGCGCCGCCGTGGCCACGCTGTCCCTGAAGACGCGCCACAGACTCAAGGTGCGTGTCGAGTTCCTGCCACCCGTGGCACTGCTGCGCAAGCCCACGATCAGCACGATCCGCTCGGGCGACGTCAAGCGGCTCATCCAGGTCGCAGGCACTGTCGTGCGTACAGGAATGATCAAGATGCAGGAGGTGTCACGGGAAGTGGTGTGCCACAACGCGCGCTGCCAGTACCGGTTCCTGGTCAAGTCGGATCTGGAGCAGGGCAACATCCTGGAGATGCCGCGCACGTGTCCGAGCGACTCGGGCGGAGACAAGAAGCCCTGCAAGTCGACGCTGTTCGACGTCGTTGAGAGCTCGCGCATCGTGAGCGACCACCAGGTGATCAAGATCCAGGAGCAGGTGTCCAAGCTGGGCGTGGGCTCCATCCCGCGGTCCATTCTCGTGATGCTGGAGGAGGATCTCGTGGACTCGGTCAAGGCCGGAGACCATGTCGTGGTCGTGGGCGTGCTCATGCGCTCGTGGAGGCCGTGTATCACAGGTGTGCGCTGTGACTTGGAGACCATTGTCAGAGCCAACAGCATTCGCGTCCAGAACGCGTCGTCAGCCAACGTGCTGGTCACAGAGGAGCTGAAGAAAGAGTTCGCGACGTTCTGGCACGAGACCCACCGACTGAATCCGATGCGAGGACGCAACGACATCGTGGCGAGTATCTGCCCCAAGGTGTACGGGCTGTTCGTGGTCAAGCTGGCGCTGGCGCTGACGATCATTGGCGGGTGTTCGCACGTGGACGCGACGGGCATGAAGACGCGAGGCGAGCCGCACATGCTGCTGATTGGCGATCCGGGCACGGGCAAGTCCCAGTTTCTACGCTTCGCAGCGGAGCTCAGTCCACGGTCGGTCTTGA
This sequence comes from Pythium sukuiense, assembly GCA_023334995.1. Lineage (NCBI taxonomy): Eukaryota > Oomycota > Peronosporomycetes > Pythiales > Pythiaceae > Pythium > Pythium sukuiense. Next base: position 8,858 of record JAADVL010000155.1, read on the forward strand.
CGACGGGGATCGGGACGACGTCGGCCGGACTCACGTGTACAGCGGTGAAAGACGGCAGTGAATGGATGCTGGAGGCAGGTGCGTTGGTGCTGGCAGACCGAGGCGTGTGCTGTATCGACGAGTTCAGCAGCATCCGAGCCCACGACCGCGCGTCCATCCACGAAGCCATGGAGCAGCAGACGTTGAGTGTGGCCAAGGCAGGGCTCGTGTGCAAGCTGAACGCACGCACCACGATCTTCGCCGTCACGAATCCGAAAGGCAGGTACGACCCGAATGCGGACGTGTCGGTGAATACGACGATCGCGAGTCCACTGCTCAGTCGATTCGACCTCATTCTCGTGCTGCTTGACCGCCGCAACGCTCACTGGGACGAAGTCGTGTCGTCTTTCATCTTGCAGCAGTCCACGGACGACGCGACCAAGCTTCCTTCGTTCTCCAGCTCACAAGAAGAGAAGCCGAAGATGGAGCCGAACGCTTCTGAACAGGGCTGGTCCGTCCCTAAGCTGCAAGCATACATTTGCCACGTCAAGGACAAGCTCCAGCCGCAGCTCACGCGAGGCGCCATGTCTATTCTACAACGTTACTACCAGCTTCAGCGTGCGTCTGAGAGCCGCAGTGCCGCCCGCACGACCATTCGTCTACTGGAGAGTCTCACGCGACTGTCTCAGGCCCACGCCCGGCTCATGTACCACGATCACGTCGAGACGATGGACGCTGTCGTGGCGGTGTTCCTCATGGAGGTCAGCAAGGCGACCGATAGCTCCTCCGCGCTGCTAGGAGGGGGTCTGGACTCTGTTCTCCACTCGGATTTCGCAGAGGATCCGACAGCCGAGTACGCTTTGCAGGAGAAGATGGTGCTCGAGTACCTCGGGCTCAGTGAGCTCGCGACTGTGGAGCCACCCAGCAGCCAGTACCAGCACCAGCACTCGCAGGTGAAGAAATCGTCGCAGTCCATGGGAGGAGGACACCAGCGAGGGCGTCAGTATGATCACGAGGAAGAGGAGGAGGAGGAGAAGGAAGTGTACGTGCCCTCATCACTCGAGGACGCGTACGACTACGCCGGCAGCCGCAAACGACCGCGGCAGGAGCCTCCAGCATCGACTGCGTTTCAGTGGAAGCCTCCGACGGGGTCGGGTGGAGCGTCGAGGTGGGGATTCGGATCACAGACAGCAGTGAAGGCGGTGGAGGAGCCACCGATGCAGGAGCTGGATGAGGAAGACGTGGAGGAGGACGAGTACTATCGCCAGGCCAAACGCATGAGTCAACTTCAGCAGAGCCAGGCATCCGAGTCCCAGCCACACCCACCGCAGCCTCCTCCACTGTCCTCTTGGAGGAGCGGACTGGGGAAGGAGCGAGTGGCACGATGGAGTCAGAGCTGGAGCCAAAGGACGAGAGAAGCGGGGCATGGGGAGGACCGAGGAGAGGAGGATAACAGAGGAGCAGAGGAGGACGGAGGAGGGGACGGAGGACGCCCGACGATCACGAGTAAATGGTGGAGGTGAGGGTGGGAGTCTAACTTATGCAATCGAATTTAAACGATGTCGTGTAGACATGATGATTAGACGCTGGCTTCCACCAATCCAGGATGTGGTCTGGATAATGGAAGCCTTGCATGGGAATGATGTGAAGACATGCGACACCAGCGGCACGTACACCATCGCGGCTCAAGAATCCTCGCGACTGCGTAAGCAAGTCTGTGTACCCTGCGTTCGCCTGTCGCCCACTCATCGCGTCTTGATGGTCCTCGCGACTCGGATGTTCGAGTGGCGTGCTGCTCATCCGCGGGCGTGCGCCTTCAACGCGGCGTTAAGACGTCTACACCTCATCGGTTCACTGGATCCGAACACAGAGTTTAGACTCTGGACACATCAACTCGGGTGATCCAGCGAGTCTGTTCGGCTGTTCTATGCGCTGGCATGCGAAGAGCGTTGTCAGCCTGACGACGACATGTGTGTGGGAGTCTTTCTCTTTCCCTCGGTCTAAGTGGATTCATCATTTCTTAGACCAGGGACCCAAACTCGATGTATCATCGGAGTGTAAAGGCTCGGGAGTGAAAACGCCACGTTGGCTCGCTCACCAAGGGCAAGACGTTGATGGGGATCCTCTAATCCACTAAAAAGTGATTTTTAGACAGCTCCCATCTTTCGTGTGGGTCTCCCTCTGTCTAGTCATCCGCCGTTTCGGGTCTGATCGCCAGGTTGTCCTTTGGATCCAGAATCCAGAACGGGTCGGCGATTGGTTGCGTGACGCCACAGTTTGTGGTCCGCCCTTGACCACGCGTTCCATTTCCCAACTTTCTCCGGACGTGTCATCTCTTCCCCTGACAAATCCAGGGTCTATCCTCGCGGTGCCCTTCCGGACCACGACCAAACAAGTGAGTCCATTCCGACCTGAGCTCGCGTCTGGACTGTGAGGTCCACATCGGTCTAAAGTCAGGCGATAGACCACCCCAAACCATCCACCACGAGGACGGAATCCGGGTGGCGCAAGTCGCCAGCTTTCTACCGGGCATCGATCCAGAAACAGCTGCATGGCTGGCCGAGCTAACTGGTCACGCAAGCAGCTTCAGACTAACACTCGGACGTTATGCACCACGCGCCAAGTGCTTTAAACTCCCGATACAGTCGCCGATCCAGAGACGACTCGGATAGTCCGTCGCCGTGGCACGACGTCGCGGCCGCAGTCGCCGAAATCGGCTCTGGATCCAGAGAGTCGCGTGTCCGGAACGAGGACATCGCCATGGACGACTCGCCCTCCGGATCCCAACGGCCACAGTCTAAATCGTCGCTGTGGTTCATCCTGGACGACGACGACGAGTCTCCGGAAGAGAAGCACACGCTGCCGCCGGCCGGAGATTTACAGGACAAGGAATCCAGAGAATCCAGAGAATCCAGACGAGCGGTGATAGCAGATACTGAGACGGTAGCGGAGACCAAGGGGGCACCAGTGGAAGACGCCAGGGCCCAGGAGGAGGCGGAGGAGGAGACAGAGGAGGAGACCTACGTGCCGCCCAAGCGCCGCAAGACCACACGCAGGAGCTCCGCCATGCCCGTGGCGCTGGTGTCCGTCGTGACGGAGGCCGTTGCTCCACCCAAGCGCGCGGAGAGGAAGCGCAAGGCCAGACGACGGCCGCCAAGCCGCATCTGTAAGTTCGAGGGCTGTGAACAGTACGTGGTGGACCAGGGGCTGTGTGTGCGCCACGGGGTGAGTTTGCGTGCATCTGTGTTTTTGCTGTGGGTGTTACTGATTGCAAGGGTGACTGTAGGGAGGGAAGCGGTGCGAGGCGGAGGGTTGCATGAGTCGCGCGAAGCACCAGGGAAAATGCTGGAAACACGGTGCGTTCAGTCGTTGTTTTATGGTTTGCTGGCCTTTAAAGAGTCTGGACTGAATCGGAATCGTGTGTGTAGGCGGATCGACGGGCTGCAAGGTCGCAGGGTGTCCGAACCGAGCCAAATCGAGGGGCTACTGCTGGTCGCACGGCGGCGGAACCAAGTGCAAGACGGGTGGCTGCGAGAAGATCGCAATATCCAACGGCTTGTGTTGGGCACATGGTGGAGGTGAGCGACCAGACGCGTTGCGTTGAATTTAAGCTATTTCTGACCCACTGCTTCTAACTGACCCTGCAGGCAAGCGATGTATCGTCGAGGGATGCAAGCGACAAGCATATGAGCGCACGCAGAACTACTGCAATACCCACTACACCGAGCTGCTCGCAGGCTCATCAGAAGGCCTCGAAGAAGAAGCCGACGAAGGCGACGACGCAGAGCACGACGAAGACGAAGAGGATGAAGAACCGGATCCGGAGGAAGAGGAGAAGAACGCTTCCACACCTAAACGCAAGCGGGTTGCGCCAACATAGTGACACATCACAAGACCACTAAGGCATTCAGTGGTCGTAAAGGATCTCGTCAGGTATTCAGTGAAGTGGCTAAAGTAGCTCAGCGGACGCAAGTTCTGGATGACATGACGTTGAAGTTGCAGCATCTGGAGAGATTTTTCCATGTGAAGATGAAGTGACCGAGTGTCCATGTGGCGTCGACAGGCCCACACAGCTTCACCAGCCGACTGGGTGATGGATCCATTTGAGACCGTACACAATTGGATCTTGATTGTCTCGTTCGTTCGAAGGTCTTCGTAGTGCACGCACCACTGCATAGCCTCACTCACATTTCCAGATTTACCTGCTTCTGAAGACCATAGGCGTCCAATTTAGAATGCTTCGTAAGGTGCGTGTCGAACCAATGGGTGGGTCGGGTTTGGTTTCGAGTGTCAAGTGGAGACAGAGAGTTATTGTCTACTCTGGACAAGTCATGGGATTGTTCGAGGTGGACGTTGTGCTCACTCCCAGCTCGAAGGGTCCCAAAGCGAAACGTCCATGTTCACAGACAGTCGGAAGACAAAATTCGAGAAGGCTGTGGACCTCGCGCTGTATGGTGCAACTATAAGCGGCTCTACCGGCAACGCGGTGCCGAGGCAGGGCGTACTCAATCGCTTCGTCACGTGCTGTCTGGTATCGGCTGACCAGTACCCTCGGCGTCATTTGGGGGTGAGCAGGGCCAAAGTCGTTTTGTTCGGTTCCATACGAATTGAAACGTTACCAGCGGAGGCACAGCCAACATCAAACACGCCAAGACGTTGCCATTGCCGACCATTTTGCAGCGGCTCCATGTAACGGCTCCTGCATACGATTCGATGACTGCTCAAACACGGCATTACAGTAGTTCTTGCATGTAGGGTGTGAGTTGGGACTTGAAGAGAACCTCCAGTTGAGATGTGTCCGCCATCGACACCGCCACCATGAATATCCATCTTTCGGCACTGATCAGACAAGTCCACGATTGCTCCAAATTAGTGTATAGCCGTCTTCTAGCACTAGACCCGCTCATTGAAAGAGCCCATGCTGGTGTTGCGAGGCTTCAGGAGATATCGGAAGTTTGAAGTTGGTAAATACGGTAAACATAGGCAATTTTACGGTATTTCGCTGCTCACGCACTGACTGGATCAGATCCTCTACTTTTCTGATCCTTGAAGCCAGAATGGCCCTGGCCAAGGAGTCCTTGAGGACGCGTGGCGCCTCTTGCTTCTCCAGATTTCGTCCAGAGGACTAACTGAACTGGATCACAGTGAATGAGCAATAGGCATGCAGCCATGTGCTGGTTCAGAAAGACCGAGGCTCAAGTTTAGACCAGCGACCCGATGTCCGGAGTTTCTGAGTCGCCTGACAATAACGTTGTAGCCACCTGCCGACGGACGGACGACTCGGTCGTGAATGTCAATAGCGCACGTTTGTACGGTGGTAGATACGCCGAGGATCGCAAGTGTCGCCGGATCGGAACGTTCCTCGATTACCTCAACGGATCGCGATCTCGATAAGGTCTAAACGGTCTAAAAACGGCAGCGTGTGTGTGTCAGCGTCCGGTTACAAGACTCGGAAAAGCGGAGCCATCTCGGCAACTATCTTGACGTTTGTATGCATCCGGAAAACCAGCTGGCGGTCCGGAACTGTGCCCGACTGTGGACTGAACGACGCAGCGGCGCTGACTGCATAGAGTGTGTGTCGAGAGTGCGATGCGACCATCCGTTCGATAGACCTGCTGCTTATGTGCACTTGGAAATTTCAGCGTCCAGTCCAGCAGCGTGTGGGGTCCGAAGTCCGGAGAATCCGGAAGCCAGACTTCGAGTTTCCTCCGCATCCGGAGAGAACCCTTAGTCCGTGTACGCATTAGTACCCCCGCGTACTGGAGACACGGACGGCATCCGAGAATGGGCATCCGCCTGTGGATGAAGGAGACCGTGGCCAAGCTGCGCACGCGCAAGCCCGACAACAACCAGCTCCAGGATGTCGAGAACCGCGGCCAGCGAGGCTGCTCCGTGCTCTTCACGCGCGCGATCAAGCACCACAACCAGCAGAAGCGCGAGAAGGCTCGGTCGCGGTCGAATCCGGAGACCGTGAGTCGCAGCCGCAGTGACAGCGACGCCGGCAGCAAGCGGAAGCCCTGCATGGTGTGTGCGACCACGTTCCAGAGCACGGCGAGCAAGTACCTGGACTTCTGCTCCGACGAGTGCAAGGCCAAGGCATTTGTGGAGCGCAAGAGCGAGCGCGATATGCAAATGCGCGCCAGCGAGTGGATTTGAGGGGAGACCGTGGACGGGAAAAGCGAAAAACACTACGAAGATGCATGAAGAAGAACGAGAGGAAGACGACGAAGGAAGCAGTGCGGGGAAAGAACTCGTATTGCAGAGGACGAAGCGTCAATCGAAGAGGAGGAATGTGGGGCGCGATCGAAGCGCCCCTTAGAAGTATGTATTGGACCAAGTGATGGAGGATATTATGAGACCAGTGTAGAAGAGAACACACGTGAGGAGAACGCAGCCTATTTATCAAGAATACAAGTCAGTGCCATGATAAAGAGCACGCGTAGACATTGGAGCGCTAGCATATTCATCCATCCTATCCAGCTCAGCGTACAGGACATGCATGAGCGCCGTTGACTCCATGGCTCCTATCCTCATGAGTTCAGAAGCTGAAGCCAACGACCGCACCACCGAACGAGTTGAAGCTTCTGCCCACCAGACGATAGGCAGGCACGGGCCAAGCGCAACGTCGAAGCAGATCCGTCGCAGGCCGCAAGGTGTCATGCGCATGCGCGTAGCTCCTGGCGAACGGCTTCATCGTCCACATAGAGCTCGCGTCGTCCCACAGTGCGAAGAACGACCGACTGTCGCAGAAGCTAAGCTAAGCTAAGGAAGAACGTGACGTCATCACTGACTCTTTGAAGAATGCAGCCAATCAGATGCGACGGGACTAACGACTTCAACATCCACGATTCCCAGCGCGACACAAACGACACTTGCTTAGTACAGGATAGACCTCCAACACGTCTAAGACGACAGGCCATGAGGCGAACTGATTGGAGATGTAGATAGACGTGAACGGCCGCGTGTGTGTCAGGCGCAGAGTGGTCTAGATTCCTTCTGCGTTAGACGACCTAACGGCCGGGCGCCATGGACCGCACGACGACTAAACGACGGCTGTCGTTAGACGCGTCGTTCTTCGTGTGCTGCGGCTCCATCCTAGACGACGATGGAGATGGCTACGAAGACCCGCGAAGCCAAGATGGAGACGGCGTCTACGCCGCGGAGACTGAGCGTCTCATGGCTTCAGCTGGACGCGAAGATCCAGGCGATCATGGGCTTCCCGATGAGGTCCGTGCCGTCACTTGCACCCCAGCAGAACACGAGAAATCCTCTCCGGAAGGACAAGTCGCAGTGGCTCAGGTCACGTGGATTGAGGCTTCCTCCGTGGCTGGGGCCTCTGTGATCGACACAGACACGGCCTTGGCTGTGGAGGCTTCGCGTCTGCAGCCCACGTGGCTGTATCGACGCCACCAATCTCCGTATCAAGCGCCACCGCCACCTTCGTATCAGCGCATGACCGAGAGCATCAGCCGCCGTTACGCCATCCTCAGCCACCGTGACGACATGCGCGAGCGTCACGAGAGACTCAAGATGCAGGCCTGCGACAGGCCCGGAGCAGCAACTGCCGCAGTGTAGATCACAATCCATACCCGGACAGGCAGCCGCCAGTGCGAGAGCCATTGAATCCCATGGCCCATGATGGTTATTGTACAGTACATTCCCACTCACGTACTTACTCAGCTCGCTTCCCATCCGTCCGTGGCCTCCACTTCGTCGTCGAACGACTCGAACGGCGCGCGCTGCTTGGACTGCTCTCGGAACCGAGCGAGATCGCGGTGGATGGTCGGCGACAACGGCATCATTTCGGGTGCGCTGCCTGTGATCCACGGATGCTGGAGCACTTCGGCCATCGAGTAGCGAGCGTCCGGGTCCAACACCAGCAAGTGCCGCACGAGATCCTTCGCGCCGTCGGAGATCGTGGCCCACGCTTCGTCCTCAAAGTCGTACTGACAGTTCTTGATGCACGCGCTCATCTCGCTGTCCGAGTGCGTGCCGTTAGGGTCGAACGGATGGAAGCCACACAACCTACAGTCACCCAGAAGACACCAGTCAGTCCAGTTGCTCATGCGTCCTCAGGCGTCCGTATTGTGGTGACTCACAGGATATACAGGATGGTCCCCATACTCCACGAGTCCACCTTGAAGTCGTAGCCGAACGCAGCATCCGACCCGCTCACCATCTCAGGAGCAGAGTACCCCCACGTGCCGCACTTGGTCTTGAGACTCGTGCCCGTGAAGATCTTGGCCAAGCCAAAGTCCGCCACTTTCGTCACGGCGTCTTCCTCACTGCGTGTCGACAATAGGATATTCTCCGGCTTCAAGTCACGGTGCACAACCCCCTGGCTGTGGAGATACGCGACTGCCGTGGCCATGTCGCGCAAGTGCCGCACACAATCCGCCTCTGAGTACGGCCCTTTGTCCGCCAGTCGCTCGAACAGCTCGCCGCCTGTACACAGCTCCATCACCAAGTGGACTTCGCGTGCCGTCTCGAAGACATCGATGAGCTCCACGATGTTTGAGTGCGTCTTCACTCGCTGAAGGACGGAGATCTCGGCTCGCAGGCGCTTCTCGTCCGTGAGGAAGCGCTTGATCTTCTTCACGGCAACAGCGCGGCCCGTACGGCGGCAGCGCCCTCGACACACAACGGCATAGTGCCCCCTACACAACACTCACGCTGTCAGAGATCATATAATCAATACGATCTCAAGTAGGAGAGAGACAACTCACCGTCCGAGACTCTGCGTGGACACATCGTAGAACTGCTCGACGCGCCGGCTCGTCGACGCTGAGACTGCTGATGATCCAGCAGCAGGCGCAGACGGTGCTGCGTCTGCTGCCTGCGTCGTGCTGGACCTGGAAGCCCCTCGGGGCGACAGCGCTATCCACACATTCGAGAGCATGGCCATGGCGCCACCGCCTGAGTTGTTGGCGCCCGCCACTTCTGAGGCCTCGGGAGCCACCGCACCGTCAGCAGGTAGCTCAGTGGGCGATGTAGCACCTGCCGACGACGTTCGAGCGCGCGGATCGCTGCAGAACGAGCCCGTGCGCCGCGCCCCCGCGACATATTCGCCATCTCCGTCCGCCTGCGACGGCTGATTTCCCATTATGTTGGCGTTTGTTGGCGTTTCTGTCAGCGTTTGACGTTGGTCGTCTCCGAAGAGTTGGCGCAGCTCTGTTTCCTCAGCTCTGAGTCTGGTTCCTGAGTCCATGCCTCTTCCCTTCGTGGCTCAGTCTACGATCCGACACCAAGGAGAGGAATATGAGCGACAACATCATCTACTTGGAGGACGACTACAAGCCACCGTCTGAGCATCAGGCGCCGAAGAGCCTCCTGGACTTCGTGGAGGCGCTGGCGCCCATCGCCAAGTACTACGCCGTGCTGCTGTTCATGTACTATGTAGCCAAGCGACTGAACCGCGCGGTCGAAGGCGAGGCTGATCTCCAGGAGAAGGAGCGCGTACGTCCATGAGGCGCTACGTATGTTGATCTACAGAGGCTGTTGATCTGATGGAAGTGTGGCTGGCGTATGAGTAGAAGCGTCCGAACCTGTCCACGGAGCTCATGGAGTCGAGCAGCGAAGAGGAAGAGGAGGAAGAAGAAGACGAGATCTACGAGGAGCTCACGACGGACGGTGCGTTCTATGTGTTTCAATGTGGAGGCGGAAGAGAACAGAGGCTGAATGGGGGCGATATGTTGAATAGGTTCTCGCCTGGTGAGTGCAGAGGACGTGGCGGCGATTCGTGAGCGCAAGAAGCAGGAGAAGGTCAACTCCAAGGTGAACGGCAAGTCGCACCCGCTGTTCGAAGGGCTCAAACAAGTGGAGGAGGAGCTGCGCCAGAAGCAGGAGCAGGACAAGGAGGAGGCCGGTGTGAGCTGGAACGAGCTGCACAAGAATATGCTCAAGCGCTACCAGCAGAAGTACCCGGATCACGGCCTGCGCATCCAGGAGAATGATGACTACGACGACGAGTTCAAGGAGCTGCTGCAGAAGCACAACGTGCGTCTGGACGAGCTCAAGAAGGAGAAGTGAGTAAGGAAATCGTAGAGTACTGTATATGGACAATGCTTTCTAGAACTTGCGCGGCTTCTTCCACGCCGGCGTCTTGTTGTGGCCCCAGCTCTTGGCGTCCCGCTTGCCGCTGTTGTTGGCATCCTCTTCGTCCGGGATGTCGTAGTCGTCCAGCGCGTCGCCGCCCGTGTCCGCAGGCTTCTCGTAGTCGTGGTCGTCCTCTTCGTCGAACGTCTTCTTCTTGTTGGGCTTGGCGCCGCCGTCCACGCTGATCTTGGCCACGGGGCAGTCGCGCGCCAAGTGATTGATGCTCTTGCAGACCTTGCAGCAGCCGCCCTTGGGGTAGATGCCCGTCGTGGACTGCGGACACTGCGAACTCAGGTGGCCGGTCTGGCTACACACGAAGCACGTGGCGTACGTGGCGCCGCCGTTCACGCGCGGCTCACGGCAGTCACGCAGCGAGTGGCTGGACGAGCCACAGTTGAAGCACACGAGCTGCTGCTGCTGGCCCTGGCTCGCCAGCGCGTTGGTCGCGGAGCCGCCCGGGCCGTAGTGGCTGTTGGACGGGCAGTTCTGCGACGTGTGGCCGCGGCGACGACACTTGAAGCACGTCTTGGAGAGGTCGCCGGCCGAGCGGTTGGGGCAGTCCTGCTTGCGGTGGTCGCTCTCGCCACACAGCCAACAGCCGTTCTCGTTCGTCTTGCCCTGCGCCTTGAGCTTCTCCGCCTCGTGCTTGGCGCGGATCTTGGCCTGGATTTGCTGCTTCTTCTCGGCGCGGTCGCGCTTCTTGATCTCCTTGAACTCGCGGCCCTTCACCTTCTTCGCCTTGCGCAGCTCGCGGCGCTTGGCCAGAATCGCCGCGCGGTCTCCTCCTGCTGCTGCGGCCTCGCTCATATTGATGGTGCTGTCTGGCGGAGGTCAGTGGGCAATTATGGCGAGGAGCTCTTCATCAGGTTGCTGGTCAAGAAGCGACAGAACCTCTATAAACCTATTTGTGCAGCTTTATTGATGTCGTCCGTCATGCCTCCGTCTTAAAAGAGCCTTCAATAACAAATATACAGGATGTAGTCGATATTTGTCGTTTCGCGCTCGGTTGGTTGGCCACCGCGAAGGGCACTCCACTCCCTTGGTGGAGTGACCACTGTATCGCAAAAGTGACACACCGTCACAACACACCGTAAATATACCTTGAGCTTCGCTGCTGATGCGAGCATTCTTGCGGGATTTGGCAGAAGTGGGCACATGGCGAATCCCCCCGCTGCAGTGACGTCCCGTGGGAATCGCTTCACTGGTTGGTCGCAACCTCAAAGCGAATCGAAAAGCGAGATCACCACGAAATATCCAAAATGGCCAAGGCTGTGTGCACTCTCTACGGCGACGACGCCACCGTCTACGGCTCGCTCGTGATCACGCAGGTGCGCCCCTGTCTTCCGCGCACATCTGCGCTTTTCCCGCGTCGCTGTATCCTTCCTAGAAGCTGACTTTTGCCTCCCTAATGACAGGCCCATGAGGACGCCAAGACCGTGATCGTCGGCGAGCTCAAGGGCCTGGCGCCAGGCAAGCACGCCATCCACATCAACGTGTTCGGCGACGTCTCGCAGCCTGCCGGTGGCGCTCTGGGAGGCGTGTTCAACCCGTTCGGCAAGAACCACGGCGCGCCGGAGGACGACGAGCGCCGCGTGGGCTCGCTCGGCAACGTGGACGTGGCCGAGGACGGCTCAGCCAAGGTGCACATCGAAGACAAGCTGGTGAAGCTCATCGGCCCGCACTCGGTCATCGGCCGCTCGGTCGTGGTGCACGAGAACGAGGACGACCTGGGCAAGGGCGGCCAGGAGCTGTCGCTGCAGAACGGCAACGCCGGCGCCATCAAGGCCTACGGCGTGGTCGGCATCTCGGCCTAAGCGGCCAGTCGCAGAGGACAAGGACGCGTTCACGGCAAAGTAGAGAAAGCATCAGAAGAAGAAGAAGGAGGAAGAGTATGAGCAGAAATGGGAGACTGGAGGAGACTCACTCGTGAGTGTGTGTGCTAGATGGATGGATGGATGGATACATTGCTACTGTAGATACGACGACGGGCGAAGACGGGGGACGAGGCGCTCAGTCGCGCTCGCCGAGCTGCTCCTGCGTGACGGTCTCGTCGGTGTTCTCGGCGATGACCTTGAGGCACATGATGTCGTCGTTGACGTCGCACACTGTGACGAGTCGGTCGACGAGGAAGTCCATGGCGAAGACGTACGCGAACGTGTCGGGCACGTCGCTTACGCCGAACAGCGCCGTGTAGATCGTCGCGATGGACACGAGCACGCCCGACGGGATGGGCGGCGTGCCGGCGCACTGAAGCACCGACAGCACAAAGATGCCGACGAGCCGCAGTAGTGTGATCTGGTCGCCGTTGCCCGAGGACTCGGCGATGAAGATGGTCGCGATGGGCACGTACCAGCCCACCGCGCTGAGGTTGGAGCACACGCCGATGGAGATGACAAAGTTCCCGAGCGACTGCGAGCACACCTTGGCCTTCTTGACGCACGTGAGCGTCACGGGCGCTGTGGCCAGCGACGACGAGCAGGCGAAGGCAAACATGTAGGCTCGCAGCATCTGCTTCATGTGGTGGTACGGGTTGCAGCGCGTGAGCAGGAACACGATCAGTGGGAACACGACCATCATCTGCGTGAACGCCGCGAGGAAGGCGGCCAGCACGTACACGTAGAGTCTGCCGAACTGACGCAGTGAGTCCTGGTTGGCGGCAAAGGAGCCGGCGATGATGGACACCACAGCGACAGGCGAGAGCCAAATGATCCACTCCATGGCGAGAAAGAACGTGTTGCGGAGCTGCAGCAGAAGCAAGTACAGGTAGTTGACGCGTCGCGACTTGGTGAAGTAGTTGCGGCCGGCGATGGCGCCCAGCACCATGGCGAACGTGATGATGGAGAGCAGGTCGCCCTTGGCCATGGACGACGTGATGTTGCTGCTCACGACGGGCTTGATAATGGCGATGAGCTGGTCTGTGAGGCTCAGCTGCGCGAGCCGCGACTGCGAGCTCTTGGTGAACACGTTGTTGACGTCGGTGACCACGAAGGACGCGAATACGCTGAGTGTAGAGTTGCTGGGCGCCGTGCACGCCACACGCTGTGTGAGCGTGTCCATGGCCAGCATGTCGCCGTTCGGACACAAGAAGCCGACGGCGTTGAGCGGCGAGTCGGAGGACGGCGTGGCGATGCGGAAGAGCGGACGGAAGGCCAGAGCGATACCCATGCCGATGGCTGTGGACGAGACCCAGAAGAGCGCGAACATACGCAGCGTCTGCGCGCCTACGACTGAGACCTTGCCCACAAACACAATGTCTCCGATGGCCACGGCCACGGCACAGAAGGCGTAGGGCACGACGATGCACTTGAGCGCGCGCAGGAAGAGGTCGCCGGGCAGACTGACCCACCTGGCGGCGTCGCTGGAGACCTTGGCGAGACTCAGAGCCACGCCCAGGGCCACTCCAACGACCACTCCTGCCAGGATAAAGTTGACCGAGATCTTAAGGCCGCTGCTGGTGCCTGCGTAGCGGTGGGCGTGCGTGGCATCCGTGTCCGAGAAGTCGCCCGTCGACGCGCGGTCGTCCTTCAGGATCGGATAGGACGTGTCGTCAACGCCCAGGAGGCCGCGTAGCTGGTCGTCAGGGGCGCTATGGAGGGTATCCGTGCGCGTGAAGTCCGTGAGAGGCGACGAGGAGGCGTTACTGGGCTTGGAGGTGAGGAAGTTGGTGCGCGGCAGACCCTGGTTGTTGGTGAAGTCGCGGTCGGAGGAGAGCGTGGGGCGAGGCAGCGACGAGCGACGAGACTGGCGAACTGGCCCACGGGCCGCAGCAGAGGCCTCGGGCGGGGAGGACGCGTACAGCACGCGCTGCTGCTCGTCGTCCAGAAGGATGAGACCATGGCCGGACGCCATGGGTGGATGGATGGACTGAGAAAGGCGGACGAGGACGGAACTATTGGCGATCGATTTCGCCAACGAGTCTAACGGAGTCGGTCTCACGTGGAGAAAGGTGTTCTGACGAGACCACTAGAGGGTTCCGTTCTGACTTGCTGTAAGATGGTGATGGTGGGAACAAATCGCCTCAGCGAGGGGGGATGCGGTCGGGTAGCAAGCTTCACATGCTGTTTGATGATGGAGCGGCGGCTGGCCGTGGCCCTAATCAGGAGACTTTGAGCGCCTGGTCGTGTCAGTGATGCGAGACTGCGCGTCAGCTGTGCGTGTTCGTCGTGGACAGTCACGCGCAAGGCTGCCTTGAAGTGGTCAATCTACCCTGGCTATAGCGACATTTAGTATTGCAGTCACCGTTGTCGTTGACAAAACGTCTTGACGTGAATGTCACTAAACCCAAGTGACCTTGCTGCGTTCCCTCAGTCACTTTCGTCTGGCGCTGCAACCGCGTGTTGAGGGGCAGACGGCGGCAATCTGTTCCAAGCCCATCCAGAGAACAAACTCCAGCCTCCGGAACAAAGAACAGGTCGACTAAATTGGAAGAGCTTTTTGGCAAAGTGACCAACAAGACCAGAACGGGAAGCAGTGCTCCGGACACTTGCAGTTCAAGTTGGACTCCAACACGTTTACAGTTAGTCTTTCGTTGGCGTTTGTTGGGACTTCCAACGAAACGGACTCATCCATCATCCATCCATCTAGTTAGACTGCCCCCAGGCTCTTCATCTCCTCCATGAAGGCGTCGAACTCGCTCGAGACGGAGGAAGACGAGGCTTTTGCTGCGTTCTGTGTGGACGGACGCGTCTGGGTGACAGCCACGGGCACAAGAGCGGGTCCTGGGACGCTGGGAGGAGCCGGTGGACGCGGAATTGAGGAGAGGGGAGTTGCCAGGGGCCTGGACGGAGGCGGACGACGCTGGACTCGCAGCGTAGTGGGCACGAGCGACCGCAGGCGGACCTGTTGCTCTCTGCGGTCGTCTTCGTCTTCCTCTGAGGCCTCTTCCAGTGGATGTCTAGTCACTGTGTTGTCGTCCTCTGGCTCGTGAGGGGCTGGGTACGCACTGGTGACGCTTTGATGGACGGATTCTTCCATGTTGATGTCAGGGAAAGAGACTTCTGGCTGTGATGGAGGAAGAGGCGGTGGAGGAGGCACTCCAACGGGGCGGCTTGGGGCCGGAGGAGGCGGAGGAGCACGCTGGGAGACGGCTGCACTTCCTGGAAGAGGAGGCCGACGAGGGATCTGGATCGTACCCGGCGGAGGAGGGCCAGACGGAAGTGGCGGGCGCTTGCCGGGACGCTGAGACTTGACCGGAGCGTGAGCTGCACGTCGACTCGTCGACTGACCCGCTCTTTGGTCTCCTCGTTGGGAGCTGTGGCTGGGATTTGTCTGCGGAGGTCGTGGTGGGGGTGCCTGCTTTACTGGTGCTGGGGGAGGCACTCGGTACATCTGCGGGCGTCCAGGCGGTGGCGCGCCGAACGGGTTGAGCACAGGGTGGTAGTAGATCGAGTTCTCGGGGTTCTGGTACCGCTCTCGGTTGGCCGCATTCAGGTCTTGCAGTGTCTATCAGATACATACCAATGCAGCTATGAGCACACCAGTCAGGTCGCAGCCAACGGATGAGCTTCACTAACACGCACCATGGACGTCTTGGTCGTCTCTTCCTGCTGCTTCTGCTCCTCTTCCATCTATCCAACGTAGTCAAGCCACACAATGAGCACGTCTTGACCCGCTCTGCTCCATCCCACGGCCACTCACCGCCTTCTGCTTCTTCAGCGCCGCGTTCAGCGTGTCTTCAAGCTACACCAGACGTCGTCCATCAATCAGTCAGTGATGAATCAATCACTCACACTTGATCAATCAGACGCAGCATGCACACCTCCTGCTTGCGCTTGCGCGTGGGTCCATCCGCAGGGTTCTGCTGCACCTGCCGTTCCAGCTTCTTGATCTACACACACAAACATAACCCAACATCAATCAATACGCTCTTCTCATCAAAACTCCATCAATGGAGACGCACGCGGTCGCGGATCTCGTCCACATCCAGCTCCGCCAACTTGGACTGCTTATCCTTGTGTCTCTCCTTCTGGTGCTTCTTAAGCTCCTGCTCCACGCCAAACGCCACAGCCACGTCAGTCCACGCATCGCCGCATCCTCCTCAATATCTTGCAGCCACGCGCCTTCTTCTTCTGCTCGCGGCGGAACGCGTCCATGGGGTTCAGCGACCGCGCCATGGTGCCCAATCTTCGCGCTTGATGACTTTTGGTGGTTGAATGGCAAGTGACGGTTGCTAACCGATACGGTTCGTATCTACTGGTAAGTATACCGTATACCGTGGTATAATGGAACTTTGAGAAAGTCCACGAAGTCCCGAAGAGATCTCTCCTTTCACTTCTCTTGTTACTGTACTACCGTCACTGACGGCACAACTCTCAACCTCACCATCTCACACGACTGCAACCGATGGCGGTGGTAATCTCGTCAGCTGCGTGTTCCCTAGTGACTACGTGAGCTCGCTGTGCGTCGTGCTGCTTCTCATCAAAGTCGATGTGCAGGACAACCGTCGCGGAGCCCGATACCGGTAACTGCGCTGATCGAATCCTCCAACCGCTACTTGCGGCATCGTCTCCACTCCGTCCTCCAAAATGGCCGCCATCGCGGAGCGAATGGCAGCCCATGGACGTGGGTAACTGCGGCAGTGCCGACAGCCACTTGGGTCGACTCACCAGCCAACGCTGCAGTTGCTGCTCGTCGATCACTCGACGCGTGAGACTCTTACCACGGTGTGTACCACACGCATCAGAGCCTCCGCCGCTTGCATCAGCTCGTCCTGCAGTCTTCCCCTCAGCCGCATTCAGCAGCAATTGCCCGCTCCAGTGTCCCCTGCAGCGACGCCTCGTAGTTTTGAGCCCCCGAAAGAGGCAACGGAGCCGCTGGAAACCATCGCCAGTAGGTCTATTGCGTTACGATAGCTTCAGGGACTGGAGCATGAGCGTATTCTCCAGCTCGCGGTCCACAAACTCGAGCTCAGCTATGATCTGTTTTTTCAGCAGCTCCGTGACTGTCCTGATGTGGCGTCGGTCCATTCGCTGGCTTCCATTAAACAGAATCTCCATCCGACGCACGTGCTGCAGCACAGCCAGCGGTGCGTGCAGCTGCGGGTGCCCGATCTCCTTCGCGTCCACGATCCGCAGCCACGAGTCTTCGACCACGCTGATGCCATCGAGCTCGTTGCCGAAGCCTTCCAGTTCATACTGCCACTGGGTGTTGATCAGGCGCTGCGTGCCACCGTGGAGGGACTCCTGTTTGGCCACCCACTTGCCGTGGATCTTCCCCTCGCTCGCTGTCGCTCCGCCCATCGTCGAGTCGATGCTGAACACGGCGATGATCGTATCGCCCAGGTTCTTGTGCTCTTGGACGTACTTGTCGACGTCTGCGTCTTCATATGCGTCGCAGCCGCTTGTCTCCTGCTGAAACATGGACCAGCCGACTCTCGCGACGCTCGCGACCGAGTACGGCAGCACCTTGCTCTTGTACAGATCCATGGTCACCGACTGCTCGTGGGCGTCAACGATGTGGAAGTCCAGGAACTCCAGCTCGCCCCGCTGGAACTTGGGCGACAGTGACAGCGCCCACTTCCACCGTGGGGCGTTGGCACACAAGCGCGCTAGCTGCTGCTCCTCCGACAGGCTTTGGCTCACGTCGATCGGCAGCCGTACGCGGCGGATCTCCTCTCGCATCACCTGACACTGCGTCGCGGTCTGGATGGCGGCCATGAGCCCCTGAGCCACCAGCGCCTGGTCGGCCACCTTCGCCTTCAGCCTCTCGTTGTACTCCTCGGCCCGCTTGCGCGACTGAAGCTGCCGTCTCGCCAGGTTCTCCCACACTGGCGCAGTGGTCTTGATGGCGTTGCCGTTGTAGTGAGGCCGCAGTATGTCCTCACGCCGCCTCTGGAGTGTCTGGAGCTGGCTTTCGAGTGTATCCGACTCCGTGCGCAGCGTCTCGATCTCCGTCTTACGCCGCTCACGACTGAGGTTGATGTGCTGGCCACGGCGCGGCGGTGTGGGCTTCTCCGTCCTCACGACTGTCTCCAGGGGCTTGCCTGTCTTCCTGTGTGGTGGAGTCGCGCTGAGCGTGAGCGTGGAGACAGGCACTGCGTCTCCCACAGACTCGTCCGGAGACTGCGGGTTGCTGGCATCGTTGCCACTCGCGCTGCCGCTGCTACTGAGCTCTTCTTGCTTCCCCCACGCCGCCACGAGCGACAGCGTCGCGCCCAGCAGCTCCGCGTCCTCGTCGATGAGCCACTCGGCCATTGTGTCGATTTTCGTGCGAGCTGAAGGATGTCAAGTCGGAGGTCGATGACCATAACGGTGTGGACACGAGACTAATCAAGCGTTTATAACGGCTATCATAGGTTCTTAACAGCAACGCGAAAGAGAACAAACATGAGAAAGGCAACGGCAAATTCATTGAGGTCGCTCATAAGTGAGGCAGCCACGGCGGACGCGACTGAGACTCCATTTTCAGCGCCTGGTCTAGCAGCGTGCTCTCCATGTTGCGCTCCACGAACTGGAGGTCGCTCTCGATCTCCTGCTTCACCAGCTCCGTCACGGCCTTGATCTGTCGGTTGTCCGCTGCCGCCCTTCTATTGAAGCGGATCCGCACCCTTCGTACGTGCTGCAGCACTGCGAGCGGCTCCCTCAAGTGCGGGTGGCCGATCTGCGTGGCATCTACGACCCGCACCCACTTGTCCTCATCCACGCTGACGTCGTCGAGCTCCGGCCCGAAGCCCTCGAGCTCCGAATGCCACTGCGAGATGATCAGATGCTGGGCGTTTCCGGGCAGAGCCTCGTGCT
This sequence comes from Pythium sukuiense, assembly GCA_023334995.1. NCBI lineage: Eukaryota > Oomycota > Peronosporomycetes > Pythiales > Pythiaceae > Pythium > Pythium sukuiense. The sequence continues at coordinate 27,667 of JAADVL010000155.1, forward strand.
GGGACACCCACTTGCCACTGATAGTGCCTTGTCTCGCATGGCAGCCTCCGATTGTCGACTCCATGCTGAACACCGCGATGATCTGATGCTCGGATGTCTGCTGCTCCGCCACGTACTCGACGACCTCCTCGTCGTCCTCCACACTGCCGCTCGAGTCCTTGTGGAAGATCGACCATACAAGCGCTGCGACCTGCTCGACGGGATACGGGAACGCGAAGCTCGTGTACACATCCAGCAACGCCGCCTTAGCGTCCATCTCGATCAGCTTGTAGTCCCTGAACTGGAGCTCCCCTCGTTCAAACTTGGTCGACAGCGACAGCGCCCACTGCCACTTCGCCACGTTGTCTCGCAGCCTCTCTAGCTGCTCTTCCTCCGACATGCGCTGGCTCACATCGATGGGAAGCCGCAGCGTCGGCAGTCTCTCCTCCAGCGTCTGCCTTTGTATCGCCACTTGCACAGCCTTCATGAGGTCGTGAGCGACCAGCTCCTGGTTGGCGGCCTTGCGCCTCAGCTTGGCATTGATCTCCTCCGACCGCTTCCTCGCCTGCAGCTGCCGGCGCGCCATACTCTCCCATATCGGCGCTCTGCTTTGGATGCATGTGCCGTCGTAATGGGCCTTCAGCGCCGCCTCACGTTGCTGCTGCAGCGTAAGAAGCTTGCTCAGCAGCGCGTCCGACTCCTCCCTTAGCTTCTCCGCCTCTGCCTTGCGACGCACGCGCGTGATGTTGATGCGTCGCGGCCGTGGCGTCTTCTCCCGTGCCGCCTTTCTCGCATCGGCTGCTGTGAGAGCCGCAGCGTCAGCTCCCCGCTCCTCCTGAGCCTGCGGCTCGTCCCCATTGTCGCTGAGCACGTCCGTGTAGTCCTCCCACGCATCCACGAGCGACAGCGCGGCGCCCAGGCCCTCGGAATCGTCCTCATTCAACCAGTCCATCACGCTCCTGCCCAGCATGAACTGGCGGAAGACGCTATGTCGGACAAGGTTGCACAACGACTAAACAGTTCTTAACAGAGGTTCTTAACATCTGCTGAGTTGACGTGAGAAAGGCAACGCAGCCACTTGTCTTCGAACACGCAGACGCCGTCCAGCTCGTTCCCGAAGCCTGTCATTGATTCGCTGGTCGCTGCCTTGGACGTGCTGCTGCTTGGCCACCCACTTGCCGTGGAGCGTGCCCTGCCGTGCGGTGGCTCCTCCCATCATGGTCTCCATGCGAAACACAGCGATTGTCAACTCGCCAGGCGTCCTCTGCTCCTGAACCAGCTTGTCGACGTCGTCTCCGCCCTCTTCGCCTCGCGACTGTTGTTCGGAACTCGACCACAGAGTGTCCGCAACACTCGTGACTGTGTACGGCAGCACGCAGCTCGTGTACAAGTCCAGCGTCACCGAGTAGCCGCCCCTCTTCACTGTGTGGTAGTCACGGAACCCCAGCTCTCCACGCTAAAACTTGGGCGACAGCGACAGCGCCCACTGCCACTGGAGGTAGATGTCCTCCAGTCGCTGTAGCTGCTGCTCTTCCGACAGCTTCAGACTCACGTCAATGGGCAGCCGCACGCGACTCGGCTTGTCCTTCAACGGCTGCTTCTGCGCCGCCACGTCGACGGCAAGCATGAGGTCTCGTGCCACCAGCGCCAGCAGCCTCGCGTTGGTTGCCTCCGACCGCTTGCGCACCTCCAACTGGCGCCTCGCCATGCGCTCCCACACGGGTGCCGTGCTGCGGATCACCGTGCTGTCGTAGTGGGGCAGCAGCAGCGCCTCGCGTCGCTTCGTTCGCGTCAGAAGACGGCTTTCCAGCCGCGCCGACTCCTCCCGAAGCAGTCGGATCTCTCCCTTGCGTCGCTCCCGCGCGACGTTGATCTTGATCTGCCGCACACGTGTGAGTTGAGGCGCCTCTGTCGTGCCGCTGGAGCTCACACTGCCGCTGCTGCCTCCGCTGGGCGGCTCGGCGTCGTCCCCCCACGCCCCCACGAGCGACAGCGTCGCCGCCAGCAGCTCCGGGTCATCGTCTATTAGCCAGTCGGCCATTTCCGCAGTGTGGTCTCCCTTGTCTGCTATTCTGCGAATGCGACAACGATGATGAGTCTTTGATGACGAGCAGCGTAGTGCAGCATAGTCAACAGACCATGTGGGTTCGTAGCTGACACACAAGCAGCCATGACAACGGAACGGAGCCCCACATTGCCAGGAGGTGGTTCTATTAATCGGACATCGGCTACTGCGGCCTCGGTCCGAGTACTGGCGTCATGAGTGTGTTTTCGAGGGTGCGCTGGGCAAACGCGAGCTCGCCTTCGATCTCCCTGCTCAGTAGATCGGTCACGACGCTCGCGTGTCGCTCGTCGACTCCATCGCTTCGGTTGAAGCTGATCCGCAGTCGACGCACGTGCTGCAGCACTGTCAGTGGGCCGTTCACCTGTGGACAGCCAATGTCCTTTGCGTCTACGAACCGCACCCAGTCGTCTTCGTTGACGCTCACGCCGTCGAGCTCGTTGCCGAAGCCCGACAACTCAAAATGCCACTGCATGGCGATGAGACGGTCGTCACGGCCGCGAAGCCGATGCTGTTTGGCCGCCCACTGGCCGCGAATCGTGCCTCGACTGGCCGACGCGCCGCCCATCGATGAGTCCTCTGTGAAGACAGCGACAAGCGTATCGTCCGCGGTCTTGTGCTCTTGCTGGTACTTGGCCACGTCCTCGCCGGCGTCCTCGTCAAACCCACTTGACTCCTCATGAAAAGCCGACCAGACGACGCTGGAGACAGCACCGACTGAGTACGGCAGCATGTAGCTGTCGTACAAATCCAGCGTCGCGTGCTGGCCGTCGCTCTCCACCACGACGAAGTCCGTGAACTGCAGCTCGCCACAGTGGAACTTGGGTGACAGCGACAGCGCCCACTGCCACCGATCCACGTTGCAGTGCAACCGCGTCACTTGGTCGACTTCTGACACATGTCGGCCTACGTCGACCGCCAGTGGCGAGCGCACTCTCTCGTGGAGCGCCTGCCGTTGCGTTATATACTGGATGGCGTTCATCAGTCCTTGGGCCACTGTCACTTGGTCCGCGATCTGCGCCCGCAGCTTCGCGTTGTACGTCTCCGAGCGCTTCCGCGACTGGAACTGCCGCCTCGCCAGGGTCTCCCACACGGGCGCCGTGCTTTTGATCATAGTGCCATTAAAGTGAGGCCGCAGCATCGCCTCCCGCCGGTCTTTGAGCTCACCGAGCTGGCGTTGGAGCTGCGCCGCCACGTCCCGCAGCGCTTCGATCTCCCTCTTGCGCCGCTCGCGTGTGGCGTTGACGCGTCCGGGGCGGGCAGTAAATGAAGTCTTGGTCTCCGATGAGGTCTTCGTGTCAGTGGCACCTGCCACGCCGGACGTGTCACACTGGGCCTGCGACTCGCGCGCACCGTCACTGCTGCTGCTGCTGGGGCTGCTGCCATGCCCTCGCTTGTCATCGCCACTGTCCCACGACGCCACCAGCGACAGCGTCGCGCTCAGCGTCTCGGAGTCCTCGATGAGCCACTCGCTCATGGCCCGTGTCTTCTCTGTCTTCTCTATCTGACTGGTTGATTGACGGAACTGGGAGACAGTTCAATCACTGTACTGTAGTCCAGTACAGTACCCACCCAACGGCATTTCATTATATCAGATATATCAGTACATTCGGGATGCCATTCATCTCTTCTACCAGCATTGATCGATTTACGGCCCCTTCACAGTTGAATGACGAGCTCTGGCTTCGTGGGATGCAGTCCGCCGTCCGTCTCCTTCGCAGTCAGAGCCCCACTGGCTGGAGCCAGCAGCTCGCTCTCCGTCAGCCGCCGCACCATGTCCACCTCCTCCTCGATCTGCTTCTGGAACAACTGCGCGACTCGCTCCACACGACTCGCAGCCACTGGCTCCTTCTCATTGAAGCTAAAGTGAAGCCGCCGCACTTGCTGGTGCACTGTGAGCGGCCCGGACACCTCCATGTGGCCGATGTGTCGAGCGTCCACGAGCCGCACCCAGATCACTTCCTCCACACTCACGCCGTCCAGTTCGTTGTGGAAGTCCTTCAGCTCGTAGTGCCAATGCGACACGAAGACGTGGAACGCGTCGTACAGCACGCGCCTGCCGACCCACTTGCCGTGCATCGTGCCGCCGTCGGGCGCCTCGCCTCCCATCATGCACGTCGACTCAAAGACCGAGATGATCAGGCTGTCGTCGCTTCTTATATCCTGCACGTAGCTCTCCCCCGTGGCGGCGTCGTCGAAATTGTCGCCTGGCTCGTCGTGGAGCATCGTCCATCCAATGCGAGCGACTGTGGCGAGTGTGTCCGGCAGCGCGTAGCTCGTGAACGCGTCCATCGTGGCGGTGTATCCGTCGCTGCCGTGGACGTAAAAGTCCAGGAACTCGAGCTCTCCTCGCTCGATTCTCGGCGACAGCGACAGCGCCCACTGCCACTTGGGGAAGTTGAACTCCAGTCTGTCTAGCTGCTCTTCCTCCGACAGGCGCTGGCTCACGTCAATAGCTAAGCGCTCTCTCGGCGCCTTGAGCTGCAGCGACTGCCGCTGCGTCGCCAACTGGATGGCGTTCATCAGTCCTTCGGCTACGGCCACTTGGTCCTCGATCTGCGCTCGCAGCTTGACGTTGTACTCCTCCGAGCGTCTCCGCGACTGGAACTGCCGCCTCGCCATGGTCTCCCACACAGGCGCCGTGCTCTGGATCACTGCGCCTCTGTAGTGCAGCCGCAGCATGGCCTCGCGCCGCTCCTTGAGCCCGTAGAGCTGGCCCTGGAGCCGCGCCGTGAGCTCCCTCAGCAGCTCGATCTCGCTCTTGCGTCGCTCGCGCGTGGCGTTGATGCGACGCTGACGCGCCGGCTTCTTCTGCTTCTTCTCACTGTCTTCCTGCGTGATGGCTGTGGTGGTCAGGACGCTGCTGACTGTGTCCACGGCCTTGGCGTCGCTGCTGCTGCTGCTGCTGCTGCTGGGCTCTTCCTTCTTGTCCCACGACGCCAGCAGCGACAGCGTCGCGCCCAGGAGCTCGGGCTCTTCATCAATCAACCAGTCGCTCATGATCGACGACTGACTGATTGATTGTGCGGCTATTTTCGGGAAGACAATCTACAATCCCCGATAGCACATGTTAGTAGCCTTCTGCACTTATTCCAGTACATGCGAGTTGGGTCGGTTCCTCACGATTGATGGACTCCAGAATCAACGACGGCATCACTGATTGTCCAGTTCATCAATCAGATTCCTCCGAAGCTTCGTAGCTGCAGCCTGGACTGGAATTTTTCTATTCTTCAGGCACTTCTGTAGTCCACTAGGCCAGGCTTCCTCCTGTGGGAGGTGTCGTCAGCAGATTCTCCATCGCTCGCATCATCCAGTCCATCTCGCCTTCGATCTGCTTCTTAAACATGGCCGTCACGCGCTCCACAGACGCCGTGGCCACTGGCTGGTCCGGACTCAGCTCCAGTCGCATCCGCCGGGCTTCCTGAACGACTGTAAGTGAGCCCAGGAGCTGCGGGTGGCCAACGTCCCTTGCGTCCACGATCCGAACCCACGAGTCTTCGTCCGAGCTCACGCCGTCCAGTTCGTTCTGGAAACCCATGAGCTCATAGTGCCAGTGAGAAGTGAAGATGTGCTGTGTGTCTTCCTTAAGCCGGTCGTATCGACCCACCCACTTGCCGTGCATCGACCCACCCGACTCGACTTCTCCTCCCATCGTGGACGTCGAACTGAACAATGCGATGATCAGGTCGTCCACACTCCTGTGTGTCTCCTGTACGAATGTGTTGCCTTCGTCAATCTCGTCGCTCGTATCACTCATCTCGTCCAGAAACATCTTCCACACCAACTCTGCGACCTTGGCGACTGGATACGGAAACACTTTGCTCGAGTACACGTCCATTGTCACTGCGCGCTCGTCGGTCTCGACGACGTGGAAGTCTACAAACTCGAGCTCTCCGTCCTGGAACTTGGGCCACAGCGACAGCGCCCACTGCCACTTGTGGCGGTTCTCGTCGACTCTTCGGAGCTGCTCCTCCTCCGAGATGCGCAGACTCACGTCGATCGGCAGCCGCAGCTTGGGCTTGGGCACCGCAGCCGCATGGCGCCGCACCGCCAGCTCAATCGCATCAAACAGATCGCGAGCAGCGTGTGCCTGGGCGTCCAGCTTGGCGCGTAACTTGGCGTTGACCTCCTCCGACTGCTTGCGCGCCTGGAACTGGCGCCGCGCCATGTTCTCCCAGATCGGTGCCGTGCTGAGCACCGCGCGTCCGCTGAAGTGCGGCCGCAGCATGGCTTCGCGCCTGTGCTGCAGCGTGAAGAGCTGCGACTCGAGCTGCGCCGCCGTGTCGCGAAGCGCGTGCAGCTCGTGCTTGCGGCGCTCGCGACACACGTTCACGCGGCGAGGACGCTGTTGAGACGCGGTCGCATCGACGGCCACGACAGACGCCTCTGTCTCGTCGCTCGCGATCTCGTTCTCCCACGACTCGAGCAGCGACAGCGTCGCGTCCAGCAGCGCAGGGTCCTCATCCGCCAGCCAGTCGTCCATTCTCGACTCCTTGGAGAATCAATCAATCAAATGCGATTTGATGTTCTTCGTCTCTGCCTTCATCAATCAACTACGTCAGATTGTCCAGGGTTCTTAACCGCGATGACTCGCCACGATCTGCTACGACCACATCTCGCTATAAGAGCACAGCGTCCGAGACTCGATCGTACCCCGTAACCAGTGTACCCGTACCCTCACGTCAACTTCTCGTCTGCGTGTTTGTATCGTTTCGCCCAGCAGCTCCATAGCATTGACGGAATCTCCTCCGCCATCATGCTGCTGCGTCTGCTCCCCTCCTCCTCCTCCTCTCGCGCCTCCCGCGCCGCCTTCGGACAGCGTGGCCGCTGGCTGAGCGGCGCTGCGTCCGACGCCGTCCGCGCCGAGTTCGAGCGCAAGCTGGCGCTGGGCAAGACGCTGCCGCCGCTGGACGATAACGCGTCCAAGCTGCGCATGTACGCGCTGTTCAAGCAGGCGCACGACGGCGCCAACGCCACGCCGCGCCCGGGCATGCTGGACTTCGTGGGCCGCGCCAAGTGGGACGCCTGGTCGCAGCTGGGCGCGCTCAGCCAGAGCGACGCCATGCAGCAGTACATCATGATCATCGACGACCTCGCGCGCCAGCACGGCGTGGACCCGACGGACCCGGACGCCGCTGCCAAGGCCGCTGCCAAGGCCTCGACGCCTGAGCCCGTGGGCGGCAGCTCCGACGACCTGCGCGTCGAGATCTCGGACAATGGACTGCTCACCATCCAGCTCAACCGCCCCAAGCGCCACAACGCGCTCAACCGAGCCATGTACGCGGGCATCGTGGAGGCGCTGGCCACGTCGGCGAGCAACAAGAGCGTCAAGGCCGTGCTGCTCAAGTCGACGGGCGCCACCTTCTCCAGCGGCAACGATCTGTCCATGTTCACGGCCACGAACGGACAGAGCTTCGAGGCCATGGCCGAGGACGGCGCCGTGCTGCTCGAGGGCTTCGTGGACGCCTTCATCACGTACCCAAAGCCCATCGTGGCCACCGTGCAGGGCCCAGCCGTGGGCATCGCTGTAACAATCCTCGCGCTGGCGGATCTCGTGTACGTGGCCGACACGGCGACCTTCCACACGCCGTTCACGGCGCTGGGCCAGTCGCCGGAGGCCTGCTCGTCGCTGCTCTTCCCCAAGATCATGGGCAACGCGCGCGCCAACGCGCTGCTGCTGCTGGGCGACAAGCTCACGGCGCAGGAGGCCGTCACGTCGGGCTTCGCAACCGACGCGTTCGGCGTGCAGGACTTCGACGCCCGTGTGCAGAGCAAAGTCGAGTAGGTTGCTCTCCATTGAGCTTCCTTGGTGACCGTCGTGGCTCTAACTCTTTTGTGTTTCTGTGTATTAGTCTGCTGCTGTCGCGATACCCCAACTCGATGATCAAGTCCAAGTCGCTGATCCGCTCGCCGGCGGTCGTGGCGGAGCTGCAGGAGGCCAACCGCCGCGAGTGCGACGTGCTCAAGAAGCTGTGGCTCGGGCCCGAGTGCATGGACGCCGTGCTCAAGTTCCAGGCCCGCAAGAAGTAAGCGGGGGAATCGGAATCCACTCTTTGTTTGTATGTACACAAGTCTATTGACAGCTAAAACCAGGACGAGAGACGCTTGGAGCTGATGGCCTTGGTGCGCGCCGCCCCTGGAGCTCGGTCGTCTTCCTTCTCGTGCTCCTCTTGAGTGTCCTCCGATATGGCGGAGCCCACCAGCAGCACGCCGTTGGTTGGAGCGTTTGCGGACTCGGAGCCAGGATGCACGTGGCCGGCGACCTTATACTTGCACATGATGCACTCAGCCACCGGAGGAGCGGTAGGGACAGGCGGCGGGGACACCGCCCTCTCTACTGGTGGTGCTGGTGGTGCTTTCAGCGTTGCTGTGGTAGCAGTCGTGGGTTCTGCAGTAGCACTGACAGGCGCGGCGTGGACGTGGCCTGGTACATTGTACTTGCACATGATGCAGTCAGGGGCCTTTGTTGCCACCACCTCCGCCACGGTCTCCGTTAGCGGTGCTGGCTCCTCCGTCGCCGGCACCTGAGGCTGTGGATCTGCCACTGCTACGACCTCCACGTCGAGCATCAAGGTCTCCACATTTTCCACCACCACCACGACTTCAGTCGTCTCTCCCGGAGTCTCCTTCTCGCCGTCGGGCTCCTCCACCATCGTCGCCAGCTTCGCCACCGCTTCTCTCCTGTGCAGCGTCTTGTCTCGACGCACGCGTCGCGATGGCAGCTCAGGGATTGATGGTGACTGCGTCTGCTGTGCTGGACTTGCGTCGCTCTCTCCTGCTGCCCCTATCGGCGCCATGGCGTCCACTGCGGCGTCTCGAGCCGTGTCGCTGAGCTCCTCGATCACGCCCATCGTCACGCGTCTGGACAGCGACGCGCGTCTCCTAGCCTCTCTTCTCGCCTCGCCAGTCAACATGGCGGTGGCTGATCCTGACGCCACGTCATTCGGCTTCTCGCCCTTCGCTTCTCCACCGCCGCCCTGTAGCTCGTCCTCTTCGTCTGGGATCCCCGCAGCACTGCCGACCCCATTCTGGAAGCCCTGGTGGAACAGATACCGCAGCGCTCGCGTCTGTTTGGCCTTGACCGGCCGCAGCTTGAGCGTGCTCTCGAACAGCAACGCCGACGTCGTCCCCTCTACGCTGAACTCCTTCAGTCCTCTCTTGCCTTCGTGCTTGTGGCCACTGAGGCACGGGCCATGGTGGACACCGGCAGCTCGAGGCTCGTAGTACGACGGCGCTGGCACGAACGCCGGCTTCTGCGAGCACACGCGGAGCTGTTCGTGGAGCAACACTTCGTACCGGATCGCCTGTCTGGCGGCTGCATCGTGGCTGTGGCGTGGCGTCTTGAGCTCCACGACCATGGGCGGATTCACGGCCTCGTACTCGTGCGTGCACGACGACGCGTTGAGGAACGTGGTCACGCCATCCGTACTGGCGCCGTAGCCTTCGTGGACGTGGCCGAACACGTGGAACGTGGGCTTGACGCGCGTCTGCACCTCCCGCAGCAGGTCGCCGCAGCCCACACGCATGTGGCCCACGTGGTCTCCTCGGCCCAGCGGCGGCGAGTGCGTGATGAGCATGTCGACGTGGTCCGGGATCTGCTTCCACTTGTCTACGAGCGCGTCTCCTCGCGGCAGGTTGAAGGCCCAGCTGCAGAACTCGGGCTGCCAGGGCGAGCCGTAGAAGAGGAAGCCGTCGATGAGCACGGGCTGGTCCTCGAGGTACAGCGCGTTGGTGAGCAGCGCGCGCACTTCGAGCGGGTCGTACTGCTGCCTGTGGCCGTAGTTGTGCCAGTGCTGCGGGTAGAAGTCCCGGTCGAAGCTCGACTCGTGGTTGCCAGCCACCACGAGCTTGTACTTGTGCGGCAGCGTGGCCAGGAACGCGTTGAACGCCAGCACTTCGTAGCGCTCGCCCGTGTCCGTGAAGTCGCCGGCGTGCACGAACACGTCGCCGTCCGGGATGCGCGTCGCCGCCTGCAGCTCGTCGTGCAGCCCGTGCGTGTCCGACACGCACACCACGCGCATGGCAGCCAAGTCTCTCTGTGACGTGTGTCCTCCAAGGCGAGTTGCGGAGACCGTCGATGATGAGACGAAGTCCCCAATGGAGCTACTCGTTGGCTGACACGAAGACGTTGTTTCAGTGGATTGATGGTTCAGACGCCTTATCTACTGATCTAACGATATCCATGGCACCGGAACTCCAAAATCGAAAAGCGCTTTTTAGATAATGCGAGCGTCTATTTGATTGGTGGTTAGTCTCTGATATGAGCCAATCAGCGTCCTCGTTGACCACTTCAACGTCAACTGGCCAAGCCTCAAGTCAGCGTCGTGGCGTCGTGACGCCATCGTGACGCGCCGCCTTCTCTGTGGCCATTGGCGCGTCGACGTGTCCGCCCGTCCGTCAGGCGATCTCGGTTTCCCTCGCTCTGCTGCTATTTCCAACCGTCAATTTTTCAAAAACCTCCCTTTGGCCTCGATCTTCCGCCCTTGCCTGTGGATTGCCGGCTTTCTCGCTGGCGAAACCTTCGATCTCCCGCGTCCACCACTCAGAGCGTTGCCTTGAGCCTCTGATTACATGGTTTCGTTCCCAGAGTCTGGGAATATCCGCAGTGCCGACCCAATCACCACGCGTCGTGGTCTGGGATCGTGCCATGCGACTGTGCGGACGGAGCGCCGAGGCCCTCGCGCCAAAATTTCCACCTAATAAAGCAGCCAAATCCGCGTTTCATTTCCGTTTGCTTGTGTAGCGACCGCAGTGCACTGCTGGTGGTGTGGAAAGTGGCGCTGTGGTTGCAGGGTCATGGGTGCGGTACAGGCTGTAGACTAGCAGCTCTCTTCGTCGTTTCCTGTGGCATCGCACATCGATCCAGCCAGCATACAGTAGCAGTGGCGTCCGTACCACGCTCTGCTTTACGTACGCTCTTCTACGCCGACGTATCTAGATCGCTTCAGCATGCGGCAGTGCACATCCGAATCGGCGGCGTCCTGTACAGCCAGTCTCGACGCGACACAACTGTGATGGTTCGACTGTACGCGTGGTTCGCGGCTGTCGTGGCGGCCAGCGCCTTCGCTGTGTGTGCAGTTGCCGACACAGCATCTGATGACAACGGTTTTCTTGCCTTCGCATTAGCGGCAGCAGCAGCCGAGCCACCGGCTCCGATCCCGTCGCTGATCGTGATTCTACAGCCCGCGCCGTTGCCAGGAGCTCCGCAGCCAGCGCCTCCACCAGTGGACAGCAACGGCGAGCCGCCGGCGCCCATCCCGTCGCTGATTGTGATCCTCCAGCCTGCAGCGACGGCCGCAGCGCCTGCTCCTGCGACTGCCAATCCCTCTGTGGACGAGCCTCCGAGCACCACCACGCCGGACGAGGCACCGCCGAGCACGTACGGGCCACAGCCAGCGACTGACACCCCGGAGCCAACGCCTGTCACGCCAACGGTGGCGCCGACACCGACGCCGATCCCGTCAAGTGTCACGCCGACTGATGAGGATCCGACGCGCTACCCGATCCCAATCATCCACGTAGACGACTCGGACGAAGGCTCCGGCTCCGGCTCGGGACTGATCTACGACGGCGACGATGACGGCAGCGAGCCATCCACAACGCCAGCCGCGACTCCAGAACCCACGACGTCCAAGCCAACGCCAACGGAGAAACCGACTGAGAAGCCAACGGACGAGCCGACGGACTCGCCTTCGTCGAGTCCTGCGTCTGTTGATCCAATCACAGACGACTCGGACGGCGGATCGGGCTCTGGTCTGATCTACGACGGCGACAACGAGCCAACGACCAAGCCAACGCCGACGCCTGCTGCCACGTCGACTTCCGTCCCGACCGCAGCTCCGACGCCAGCGCCAACGGCCGTGGATCCGCTGATGGACGACTCGAATGATGGCTCGGGCTCGAGTGCCTACGACAATGACAAGCCGTCGACGTCAGCACCCTCGCCTCCTGTGGATCCGGACGTCGACGCTTCGGATGAAGGCTCGGGTTCCGCTGTGAGTGACGATGACTTGGCGCCGCCACCGGCGACGGAGGCTCCCAAGCTAACGCCTGCGCCGGCTCCGACGCCAACTCCGACGGATGAGCCGTCTCTCTACGACGGCGGCAGGACGGTGATGCCGATCACGTTCCCACCGACGCCGGAGCCGTCGACCGACGAGCCTTCGCTCTACGACGGTGGTGGTCGAACGGTGATGCCGATCACGTTCCCGCCTTCGCCAACGCCCGCTGCGACGTCCGTCCACACGTCGGAGCCGACGCTGCCAGCCGACGATCTCATTGGCGAAGGCTCCAACGACGGCTCCAACAACGGCTCTGGCTCGGGCCCGTACTACGATGGCACTGACGAGCCAGCAGTCTCGCCACAGGCTCCGACCTCGGCGCCAACGACACCGGAGCCTACGACGGAGGCGCCAGCAGCCACGACTGAGGTGCCCCCACCAGAGCCAACCGCCCCTGCACCGACGTCGAGTCCTGTGTCGGACGGCAGCGACGCCTCGTGTGACGGCTCTGGGCCAGGAGACATCGACGACAGCAACGTGACGGCTGCCCCAACCCAGGAGCCCCCAGCGGATCATGGCGATGACTCATGCGAAGGCTCTGGCTCGAAGGACGACAGCAACGTCACGACCGCCCCAACCCAAGAGCCCCCAGCGGATCACGGAGATGATTCATGCGAAGGCTCTGGCTCGGGAGTGATCTACGACGGCGATACGACGGTGGAGCCATCGGCTACGACGCAGGCGCCGACGCCTGAGCCAACGACCGAAGAGCCGTGGCATCCAACGCCAGACCCGACGACAGAGGAGCCTGATCAGCCCACGCCTGAGCCAACCACAGAGGAGCCTGTACGGCCAGCACCTACACCATCGGTGACGGAGGAGCCGACGTCCGAACCAACAGCGACGGAGGAGCCCACGCCGACGGAGGAGCCCGCGGCCACGCCGACTCCTACACCCAGTCGCTCACGGAAGACCCGTGCGCCGACGCCGGTCCCCACGACGCCAGAGCCGGAGTGGGAAGACCCGATCATGCTGCCGATCTACGTGGAAGGCTCGGACGACGGCTCTGGATCGGAAGATGACGGAGGCTTCGACCCGTGGGTCATCGAGGTCCGTCCTAAGAAGACGTACCCGCCGACGACTGCGCCTGTGGATGGCGGAGGAGACGACGGAGACGACGGCGAGGAGCCTGACGACGGCACGCCGACGCAGCGCCGCCGCCTGCGTGTCATTGCGCCGTAAGTCTCTCTCTGCTGCCTGTCCCCGTAGCATCCTTCTCCTCCTTCTCTCGTCATCACACACTCGGCCTAAACTACAGTATTCATTTCATCAATCAAAACCCCTATTCAATCATAATAGACCCTGTGTGTCAGTTGTCGCCTTTCTCACGGGAGAGAGTGATGGTACTTCAAGATCACTTCAACAATTTCGTTTTGATACAGTATTCAGATCTTCATCACTTCTAAAATGCCCATCAAGCATCAAATCAAATCAAATCACGATCCCAAGACTCACGGATATCCGAATAAATTACCGCCACGCTCGCCTGCGTGCTCAGGACGACGGCTCCGAGCCCTGGCGCTGGCGGAAGTCCACGCGCGTGATCTTCTTCACCGTGCCCGTGAGCGTACTTCGGCGCTGGCCGCCTGCGCCCTCCCCAGCGGCGGTGGCTGTGTTCTGGCTGACGTCGTCCGCACTGAAGTTCTTGATCAGATGTGCGACCTTGCTCTTCGTGACCACGGGCGCGTTGCCATTCGACGAGCCACTCGCGGCGTGGGAAGGCGACGGCGCTGGTACTCGAGGCACGCTGCCGCGGCGCTCGAACGTCGACTTGAGCGCGTTCGCGTACCGCTCCATGACCTTGTTGCCCGTCGTTCGCACAGCCACGGCGGGCGGCGACGGCGCTGGCTCGTACTGCTTCTCCTCCATGTCATCCACGGAGAGCGAGTCTTCGGACTCGTGAGACGACGGCTCACGCGAGGACGAGTAGTCCGACGCCTGCGTGCGAGCTGGCGACGAAGCCGGTGGAGATGGTGAAGGCTCTGTACTCGTCGACAGCGCCGACAGTTCGTCCATCTCCTTGAGCATCTCTTTCATGATGCCTTCGAGCTCGTACTTCTCGCGCGCTGTCTTTTCGACGCGCTCGCTCAGTGCGTTGATACGCAGCGCCTGCTCGTCGTTGCGCTCGCCCAGTCGCGAGATCTCGGCGGAGAACTGCGCGACCTTGGCCTCCAGTTCATTGATGTTCGAGTCGCTCTTGCTGGTGGCAGCCGCAGCGGCCGTCGCTGCCATAGCCGAGGCGTGAGCTCCCGAGTTCAGCTCGCGCCGCAGCGTCTCGGCCTCGCGCTGCACGAACATGAGCTGCGCCGTCTTCTGGTCCAGTGCTCGCTGGAGCTCTTCGATCACCGACGAGTCCTTGGCGCCTTCGGAGAAGTTCATGCCGCTGGTCGTGCGGCTGCGCTGCTCGTACAGCTGTCCCTCGAGCGCCGTCAGCTTGACCTGCAGCGTCTTCTTCTCCTTCAGCGCCTCCTCGAGCTTTTCGTGGACGCTTTCCAAGTTGTTGCTGCGGTACCGCAGCTGCATCACTTCCTGTCGCGCCAGCTTGAGCTGCTTCGTGAGCTCCGAGACCTCGTCGTCGTTCTTGGGCTTGGGCGCTACTGCTCGCTGCTCCTGGACCTCTCGCTGCTGCCGCTGGTCGTGTTCCAGCGCCTCGATCTTGATCTCGAGCGTTGTGATCTTCATCTCGGCCGTACCCAGCGCCTTCGTGGCCGTTGTGAGTTCGGCTTCGATCGCAGTCTTGGATGCCTCTAAATCCGTCACCTTCGTGGCCTTCTCCGTCAAATGCTGCTTCATGAACTGCAGCTCCTGCTCTTGCACCTTGAGCTGGCTCGACTTCTCCTCCATGATCTGCTGGAGTTGCTCGATCTGTACTTCCAGTCTCAGTCGTTCATCCTGCGCGGCCTTGCTCGCCAGTTCCTCCTCGTCATCACTAAGCAACTCCACGATCTTGGGCTCGTCGTTCTCCGACTCGTCGTCCGTCGTCACGCCACCAGATCCGTTGGCGACCACGAGCTTGAGCTGCTGCTGGAGCCGTTCGTTCTCGTCCTGTACACGTGTGAGCTCCGCCGTGAGCCGCTTGACCTTTTCTTCCAGCGCCACCTTGGCCTTGCCCACGTCCATGTAGATCTTGTTGAGGAAGTCGGAGCCGCCGGGCGCCGCTCCGGATCCGCCTGAGGCTGTGGACGCGCGCGAGTTGCCCAGGCCTCCGCCGCTGCTGTTGGTGCGGCTCAGTGGCGCGCCGCTGGTCGCCGTTGGCACCACTCCGATGTTGAGTGCCGGCGGAGGACTCGAGTTCTCCATGGACGCACGCGACCGTTCCTGGTCCCGACGCGCGGCCTCGAGCTGTGCGCGCAGCGTCTCGAGCTCCTGCACGAGCTCCAGCTTGTCCTCACGCAGCTGCTCCACCTCCACGCGCAGCGGCGACTCGTCGGGCACGACGGGCAGCATGGCGAGCGAGGCCGTGATGAGACTCTGGCGACTGGCGCTGCTCTCGCTGGCCTCTTCCGTGTCTGCGCACTCGCTGTCACCCCCGACGCCCGCCCTCAGTCCACCGAGGCCTCCGAACGCCCCCAGGCCGCCGAGCCGCGCGCTCTTGAGCTCGCTCGTGGCGCTTTCCAGCTTGGCCTTGAGCAGGAAGTTCTCTCTTTCGAGCGCGTTGAGCTGCTCCGTCACGGACCGCACGGGCGCCACGCGGCTAGACGACAGCAGCTCGCTCTCGTCGGGCGCGGAGCTGCTCAGGTCGCTGGCGCTCGAGGCGTTCGTGGCCTTGCGCCGCATCTCCCCTCCTCCTCCTCCCAGTCCTCCTCCTCCTCCTCCCAGAGGAGCGTCGTCGTACACGAGCGAGCGCGCGAGGAACTCGAGCTGCCGCTGGAGCCGCTGGTTGCGCTCGAGCGCGGCGTCCATCTCGACGCGGAAGTCGAACTCTCTCCAGGCGTCTCGGGGCTGCCTGGGCACGCTGCTGTCGTGGAGATCGAGCGCCTCGCCGCCGCCGTAGATGCTCTCGAGCTCAGCGTGGAACTTCTTGACGCGCTCCATGAACTCGAACTGCGGCAGGAACATGAACACCTGAGGCGGCACTTGGGTCTGTGACTGCTGCGCCTGCAGCATCTGCTGCGCACAGAACTGGAACGCCATCTCTAGCTCCTGCAGCAGCCGCATGTTGAGCGCCCTGTACTGCGCGGCGTTGGTGGTCTCGGCCTGCTCGCGCACGAGCAGCTCCTCGTTCTCGAACAGCAGCGAGTCGATGCGCTTCTGGGACTCCTTCAAAAAGTTCTCGAGCTGCAGGATCTGGAGCTCCTTGCGCTCCAGGCGCCTGCGTAGCGAGCGGCAGTCGCCACAGTCGGCGTGGGTCGTGAGCTCACTGCTCTGGGAGCTCATGCTCACGACGCTCACGTTGGTGCGGCGCCCGGCCATGGACAGGGAGGACGACGTCGTCGTGGCCACAGACGGAGACTGGTGGCCCGTGGGCGTGAGCGGAGGAGGAGGCGGCGGAGGGGACGCGTACTCCCACACGACCTCGAACTCGAGCGTGGCGGCCAGGTCGCGGCACTTGGCGGGGGAGACCTTGAAGGCCGTGGGGCGGTTGGCGCGCTGCGTCTGCACGATCTGCGCGAAGTCGACGGCGAAGAGCGCGACGGCCGAGTGGCTGGGCAGCGCCACGAGCACGACCTCGTAGTCCTTGGGCAGGAAGTCCTCGGAGGACGGGGAGGACTTGTTGCGGAGGAGAGAGGTCTGGATACCCACGTGCTGGTTCCACTCGGCCACGTGGTCGGCGTGCCAGCGCGTGGGCTCCGACGTGACTTCCTTGGAGTTGCGGCGGAAGAGCACAATGAGGTCGTCGTCCGCCGGCGAGATGTCGCGGCCGATGGTCGCGCGGAGGATGTACACGTCCAGGTTCACGAGCACGGTGGAGGAGCCCATGGAGGACGAGCGAGAGTTCTTGGGCATGGCCATGGTGCCGCGGAGGACCTGCGTGGAGCGGCTCATGATGGAGGAGCGGAGCGGAGGGGAGTCCGCCAGCAGAGTTAGACGAGGAGTCTAAGGACGCGGGGACTGCTGGAAGATAGACGGAGTGGACGATAGACGCACGGCGGGCGCGCGCACCTTTCTTTTCCGTCGCGCGGAGGGAGCCAGTGGGCTCGGCTCACACACGCGGAGGACAAGAGGAGAGGGGGATGCACTGGCGCTCCTCCTCCTCCTAGAGAATTGTAGTGGGGATGGATGCCCTCCCTCCGACACGGGGTTTGATGGAGCAGGTCTATCTGCTGGGGGTCTGCTTCGCGATAGACCGGATTGTCCCCTCGGTCACCAAGACAAGATGATAGACCAGCAATATGCCGACCGACTGGAAACGTCACCTCGTGCACGAGCTGCACAGTGGCATCTTGCTCATCAAAGATAGACCGGCATGGTGATTGGCTGAAATTCCGATATATGAGCCGCTTCTACTGGCTCTGGTCAAAGCGCAAGTCACAGACACGCAAACCATCTGGTGCGGCATTCCAGCAGCTGTGTTCCTGGCTCACAAGCCAGGCTTGAGCCTGCTTCTGATCTCCTCGATCCGAAACGGTCTAAGCGAGGAAGGAACGATGGAGAGGATTTAGACCCCAGAGCTGACTTTCTGCGATGGAGGCATGGAGCATCTTATAGACCAGTTTTCGGTGCTGGGAGGAGGAGGTGGAACCTCCGAAATCTCCTGTCCATCTTCCGAAGCCTAAAGCCGCCGCCGCCTCCGCCCGATCCTCCGTGGCTTTCTAGCTCTAGTTGTCCCTGCCACAGTGCACAGAATGATCACCCACCTGCGTGCGTGGCTTGTCGCGGACTCCTGCTCCTCGGAAGCTGGATCGTTACGAATTGTTGTTGTGTAAGGACCGACTGGCAATAATTGTGGGCGAGCGACCAATAAATTGAAGATGAAGAGGCGCGGCACCTAACAGCAGACAGACGGACAAATACAAACTAGACTAGACTAACTAAATACTAATGGCTGCCATCCACGACACATGGCTACACTCACACCTCGGTCTCCGCAATGACAAGTGAAGACGTGCCAAAGTCCGACAGCGACTGTGACCGAGAGCTGCTGAGGCTGTGGCCGCTGCTGGCGAAGCTGGAGCTGCCGTTGCGGCTTGAGGACGTGCGACGCGACCAGCGGTGTCGCCGCAGCACGCTGCTACTCACGGACCGCTCGCTGAGCCGCGTGAGCCGTCCCTCCAGCAGCCGCACGAGCTCCTCCTGCAGGTCCAAGGCGCTGGGGCGCAGCTTCACGTCCGGATGCCAGCAGCGGCGCGCCAGGAACTGGACTTCCGCGGGGCACTCGGGCGAGAACCGCAGCATCTGATGCTCCTCGCCACGCTCCGTGGTCGCGGCCGTGAGCTGTTTCATGGCCTCCACGCACACCATCGTGTCCAGCTCCCACAGCAGCAGCCCGAAGGCGTACACGTCGCACTGCATGCCGCGTCGTCTTGCTCGCGTGTTCGCAGACGTGAGCATCGTCGACGTCGTCATGGACGTCAGGGCAACCGGAGCGATGCCGCCGTTCGCAGCCTCACGGCTATTGAGCAGCGACGAGTTGAATGCCGGCGACTGGGAGATCGACGTGTTCTGGAACACTTGCATGACCTTCATACGCGCCTTGACAGCCGATGCACGGACGTCTCCACGCGGCGGGGATGACGCCGAGTTGAGCTGGAGACTGATGTCCATGCCGCTGACCTTGGCCTCGCCCTGTTCGTTCACGAGCACCTTCTCAGCGCACAAATCGCCGTGGACGTAGCCCATTGAGTGGAGATACACCAGCGCCATGGCCACGTCGAGCGCGATGGACATCTTGCAACGCTGCATGATCGGGGACGGGCTCGCACTCACGCTAACCTGCGGACTCGGATACCAGCTGAAAGCAGATGCCTGCTGGCTGGCTTTGGCGGACGATAATGGTGTCGTCGCACAGTACTGCTTGCCTTCGCGTCGCGTTCGCTCCTCGTGGAAGAGAGCAGCAAGCGAGCCACAGTTCATATACTCGAACACGACGCCCATCTTCCACTTGTGGGTGCCCTGCTGCGAGTGGCTGTTCGTACCAAACGTCACACCGATGAACTGCACGATGCACAGGTGCTCAAGCAACGACGCGAGTCGCACTTGCTCCACGAACTCTCGCTCGAAGCGCTTCTTGCCCCGATGCAGCTTACTGCGGTTGTGTAGAAGCGCGTGCATCACGACCTGGAAGCCTTGGTACTCGGCCTTGTACAGAGTCTCACCGCCGTGCGCTTTGTGGACCATCGGGTCTCTGATCATGATCTCGTCCAACGGGATCTCGTACACGAGTAGATCTTCCACCTTGCTTCGCCCGCGACCTCGACGGTGCCGATCTTCCTCCAGAATTGCCACGACATTGTGGGCTCCTACTGGGCCCCCCAACGTCTTCACGGGGCTCTCGAAGATCCAGCTCGCGTTGCTGTACTCGTCTGGATCTGCGCTCCGGTCGTACGGCCGGCTGCTACCACTTGAGAGTTCAGGAGCAAACGTCGCGAACTGCGGAGGCTTCTTGTGTCCGTGCTTCTCGCGCTTCACCAGGAACACGAACGCGGCGACGAGGATTCCCATGCCGAAGCAGCCGAGACCCAGAAGCAGCATGGCCTTGCTGGACATGTGGGAACTACTGGAAGTTGAGCCAGTCGTTGTATCCGGGTTGTTGAGTGCCGATGGATCCTTGCTGCTTGATGAGTTCGATGATGCAGGTGGAAGGACAGCGGACGACGACTCGCCTTTGCTGTTGCTGGATGATCCAAAGGCGTCGTCGCTGAGGACGCACACAGTCAGACCTGACGCCAGCGTCTTGAGCTGCGCCCTGGTGTTTTTGCAGGTGGCGCTCAGCGTGCCGGCATCCAGGACGACGCTCGCCTGCTCGATGATCTTGAGATCCGACTGAGCGATCTCGATCGTCTCGACTGGATTTCCCGTCAGGTTTCTGAATCCCACGCAAAAAGTCAGTCACAGAGACGACGAAGGCAGCCCAGGCACAGCAAGAAGGCGTCGCTTACAGGGTCTTGAGCTTAGGCGGTAGACGGACACCCGAGATGGCTGTGATATTGTTTCCTACCAGACTCCTGTGTAACAAAAGCAAGATCAGCCTCTCATGCTTGTTGGTTGGACAGGGTTTGTACGTACAGATCCTTGAGCGCAACGAAGGCAGAGAGGTCGGGCAGCTTGTCCAGTGGGTTGTAGCTCAGGTCACTAGGAGAAGCCATCAGTTAGTACTTCAGCAGATAGTGAAAGAGGCTGTTGAACGGAGAGAGGAACCTACAGCGTCTGCAGCGAGAGCAGGGGCGCGGAGAAGTTGAATGACGCTGATGTGAACGCATTCCGACTCAGGTTTCTACAGTCAGCAACACTGTGAGTCGGCAGGCGTGGCGACGAAGACAATGGGATATGGCGACGTACAATGTGGTGAGCGACGGAGGAAACCCCAGACTATTCAACGCCTCGAGCGTCGTGGCGGAGAGAGAGCTGCAGTACCCAGCGTCAGTACAGAGCGTGGCAATAGAGAGAGCAAGAAGAGGAGCGTACAGATACTGCAGCGCCGTGAGCGCCGTGAAGGCGTCGGCGTCGATGCTACTCATGCCGTTGCCGTCGAGCGCGAGCCACTTGAGGTCCATGGACGCCGGCCATGGCACGGGGGACGCGAGCACCAGGAGGCTGTTGCTCGCCAGGTTCCTACATTCCGCCAGTCAGTCGCGATCGTCATTCTCTGCAGAGGAGGAGGAGGAGGAGGGGGGGGAGGAGGAGGGCGTACAGTTTCGTGAGGCGGCGGGGGAATACGACGCCCGCGAGCGTGCCGATGGCGTTGGCGTGGAGGTCCCTACAAGAATGAGAGTGCGCGTGTGAGTCCTCCTCTGTCTCTGAGTCTGTGGACTATGGGGGAGGGTAGACTCACAGCTCAGCCATGCCGTCGTCCGTGGCGCCCTGTGAGCGGAAGGTCGTGAGCGCGTTACCGTAGAGCAGCAGCGTAGCCACTTGCGGGTAGTCGCGCACGGCCGTGAGCTGCAGGTTGGACACGTTCAGCGACAGCGTCGCGTCCTCCTCTTTCCGCGTGCGGTAGTTACGTGGCGTGCAGTCGGCGGTGTACGCGATGGCGTCGTTAGCATCCGAGGCGTTCGTCACGAGCGTCGACGCGTTGGCGCACGCGGCGGCGGCGTGCGGCGTCACGTACAGAAGCGTCATGTACAGCAGCGTGACCATCGTGGTGATGCCCATGTTCATACGGAGGAGACGCCTCCGCCGGTGGGGGGGAGGAGAGGAGGAGGAGGAGGAAGGCGTCCGCCGGTGTATCCTCTGGTGGAGGGGGCGCGAGGGGAGGCTCATAGTGACCGCAGCAGCATGGACTAACGCTGACTGCGGCGGTGGATGCATGCGGCCTGATGGTCGGGTCTAACACACCAAGACAAACCGATAGACATGCGTTCCAACAACCGATTCGCCACCAGCGCCTGGTTGGACCGATGTCTTGAAGGTGCCGGCTGCCCTTCAAGTCACGGACGAGCGCCACTGTGGCCCATGACTTGCCCTAACCGCTGGTACAAAATATCACATATGGAAGGTCGAAAAGCCAAGATTTCCTGGTTTTTACATCATCCACAGGCGCGGAAATCGGATTTAGCAGGTTCTCGCTCCGTCAGCTGGTGGTTTTCAGAGGCACGGAATTCTCCAGCTGGCTCCAAGCTGCCTTGACTCACAGATTCAAGATGGTGATGGCGAGTCATGTGGCTGTTGTTGTCTACTCGTCTGCGTTTACAGCGCCACGCCGTGTTTTCAAACGCAACGCCACCGTCGAGTCAGCGTCCGCATTCTTGGATCGCCTCTGGAGACAAGACTGGTCTAATCAAGAAAAAATGGAGACCCTGAGTGTCTGACAGCCCTTCGACTGGATACACTCGCCTTACTATTAATCGCGTTAGACTCGCCGGGCGTTTCACCTCAAGGCTTGAAGCGGACACATCAACTCAATCTGGACCAGTGGAGACCGTACCGTACCTCTCTCAGGATCTGGATGCGAGATGTTTCCGCTGCTCTTTCTCCCTCGTCTTGGTGGCGCGAGAAGAGAGTGGTCCATGCATTGCCCGCGTTCGATTTTTCATGAGGTGTCTAAAGATGACTCAATCGAGACAGAGAAGGCTAGGCTAGTCTAATCCCAGTCCGACTCGAAATATTAGCTTCAACATCCACATGGCTACGTACAGTGGATCGTCACAGCCTGGCGTCTGATTGCCAGGAGGAGCGGAGGAGGAGGCCTCACAACTCGTTTTGCGGCCAGCCTCACGCGCAGACAGAGAAGCACGACCAGAAGTTAGACCAGCATGCGGGTCCTCAGTCTCCTGGTGATGGTTGTGCTGTGTGTGGCGTCGACTGCCGCCACTCACCACCAACGCGTCCTCCAGCCCGCCGCCTCCGACGCGAAGGAGGGCGGCAACTGGCTGCAAGGCATGAATCCGCTCACGCTGCTGAGGGAGGAGTACTACACGGACTCGGAGTTCACGCGCTACAAGCGGCAGTACGAGTTCGCAATGCTGGCGCTGCGACTGGCGAAGTACGGGTCTATCCAGAACTACACGAGCAGGCTGGAGGAGAACGCTGAGTTGGCGGAGATGCAGCAGCAGAGAAAGGAGAGCAAGGCGAAGGAAAAGACCAAGGACGCGTAACAGAGGAGAGAAGAGACAAGAGAGAAGAGAGAAGAGAGA
>JAADVL010000156.1:0-50417 GCA_023334995.1 Pythium sukuiense
CCCCCCCCCCCCCCCCCCCGTCAGATGCGGCTCACAGATTTGGAGAGAGATGAGGCGACGAGGCACTCCATACACAGACCTATGGAGCTACACACGTGGTCTATATAGCCTGTAGATTGCCGATGAAAATCCTTTCTCTTTCCGTTGCGCGTGAGCTCACCCAAATCACACAGGTGCATGTCATGCTGACGTCAGGGGAAGATGGGTACCACGATTCGTGGCACGCTTGCTAGGCTGAGCTGATATGGCAGTCCCAGTCACTCGCTCATCTCAGCCAGAGTGGCAGAAAAGGCGGCGCCGTCTAAAATATAGAACCCTCATCCTGTGTCAAGACACCATGTCATGGCTTCGACGGGGAATTCAGCGATGCGGAAGCATCCAACAAACGTTGCTCCAGTGGAATTTGCAGCAGACGCTCCAAGCCAGTCCACTGGCGTGCGAAGTGCAGTTCAAATTGCCATCCCCTGTCTCCGTTAGGCTGTGTCATTCTCCGCCGAGTGGCCGTCTCTAGTGGAGAGTCTCCACTCCGTCGAACTTGAATGGCCACGATTTATGGATTTATGGTCTGTGGCATGATGTCACAGGATACGTCTCTCCATCTCTCTGGCACCGGACGGCTTCGTCAAACACACTGCCAGTGCCACGGAGCTGGGACCTACGGTTGACTCTGGGACCCAGACCCAGTCTCGCACTGGGTGCGTGCAGAGGATATCTCTCACGTGGAACCCCCTGAGTTTCCCACCTTCCATTTTGTGGGGTTGTGGGGTGGGGGTTCCTAATACGGACCGTATTACGGTACGTTGAAATTCATGTGAGATTCTCACGATGAGAGATCGTAGACACACACACTCGACAAGCGCGTGAGTCTTTCTTTGGATAGGATCATAGAGTAACCGAGGCGTTGGATAGTGGGGAAACCGGCCCTCCACTGTGGAGGCCACCTCAGGGCCAAATGGATGAATTGGGTGACACGCAAAATGTAGCCATGCTGCTGCAACGGTCAATCATTTGATTGGCCAAAATACAATTCAAATACTACCCCAGGGGTATTCTCATTGATCTTTTTCTATTTCAGTACCTCTCTCTACAAGAGAACCTCGGTGATGAAGACCGCGTCATCTGATTCTGACGGGGAGAAGAACAAGCCAAACGGCTACACAACGAAGAGATCATAGAGGAGACCTCCCGCGTGCAGAGCGACCCTGAGCAACGATGCAGACCGACAACCAAGCCAAGAACGATATGCTCTTCCTGAGCTTCAACCAGGAGGCCTCGTGAGTTCTTAAGCCTCTGTAGAAGCTGCAAAATCCCACGTGCTAAGCTACTGTTCGTGACTGTAGATGCATCAGCGTCGGCACGAAGCGCGGCTTCGCTGTGTTCAATGCCGAGCCATTCGGCAAAGTCTTCCAGGAAGACATGGGTGGCATCGGCATCGCCGAAATGCTCTACTGTACGAGTCTCGTCGCGCTCGTCGGCGCCGGCGACCAGGTATGGTTCTCTGTATGTCGTCGTGCTGTACATTCTCGGATTTGTTGCTCTAACTGAGACCGTCGTAGCCTGCATTCTCTCCAAGACGATTGCGCATGTGGAACACCAAGACCAACGCCGCCATTTGCGACCTGAACTTCGTCACGGCCGTGCTCGCTGTGCGCATGAACCGCCAGCGTCTCGTCGCCGTGCTGGAGCGCAAGATCTTCATCTTTGATATCAACTCGATGAAGATCCTGGAGACGCTCGACACGTCGCCCAATCCGAAGGCATTGTGTGTGCTGTCGCCGCATGACGACGGCCACTTGGCGTTCCCGTCTGGCGCTTCACCAGGCGAGATCGTGCTCTACGATGCCAACAACCTCAGTGTGCTCAATGCGTTCCAGGCGCATCGCACGGCGCCCGTGGCGATGGCGTTCAACTCGCAAGGAAACTTGCTAGCCACAGCGTCGGAAGCGGTACGACCCATCCTTGTTGCTGCGAGCTACCACTCCCACAGCTGTTGTGATTGCTGTTTGTAGGGTACGCTGATTCGTGTGTTTGGTGTGCCCGGTGGCAAGAAGAAGGCGTCGTTCCGACGAGGATCGTACGCTGCTCGGATCTACTGCCTGGCTTTCAACGAGAACTCGACGATTTTGTGCGCATCCAGCAGCACCGGAACGATTCACTTCTTCTCACTGACGGGCTCAGAGACATCCGCGACAGGCAGCTTCGGCCACTTCACTCCATTGGCCTCGACGTTGTCGATGGCTACAGCGTCACTCACTAGCATATCAGCTGGTGTGAATGGCACAAGCACCACGAGTGCGGGGTCAAATGTGGGACTGCCACCCAGTCCACAGTTGGCTCCCAAGCAGGGGAGCTCTACGCTCGTGCAGCGTACGTCACGCAGCTCGAGTGGAGCAAACCTAGACGACGTGGCGGGTGCAGTGTCGGCGTACCTTCCGAGCTCGATGAAAGGAATCGCTGAAGGAACTCGTGACTTTGCCTACGTACGTTCTGTATCCCTGTCACTCTCAAAACTTAACTATGGCAACTCAACTTGATGCTGATGACTCATCGTAGGCACGCTTACGCACAAGTGGAGTTCCGAACCTGTGCGCAGTCCATGGTCCGAAAGACCCCAGCAACCCTGTGGCGCAGCTCTACGTAGCGACGACCGACGGCTTCTTCTACGAGTACTCACTCAATTTGACCGTGGGTGGCGAGTGCAAGCTAGAGAGGGTATGGTTGCTTTCTGTCGGCCTCCGAGTTTTTGATCTGTTCTCACGAATTTGCATGGGCAGGAAAACGTGCTTCGTGACAGCGTGTCGGAGGAAATCCAAGCGATTTATCTGACTTGAGTGTCAGCAGTGTGCAACTACTGTAGAACAACTTGCAAGTTTTGCTTCCACTTCCTGTTTGGACGTCAGTTTGTAGGCCGGCTTCGACCTTGACCTGTTCTCCATCAATTGCTTTGCTTGTGGTCTGAGACATGCTTGCAGGTGAGCCTCTGATCGTATTCTTAGGTGCAAATATTATGCAGTGGCGGTTAATGATCTCTTCGTGGGAAGCGCCAAGCGTCGTCTGTGGCCCGTGGAGCTTATTCCAGATCATCAAGAACTCGTCGCGATGGCCGATGAACCCGAGGACGCAGAGACCAAGGCATCGCTTGCACGACTGCGACTTTTCCTCGCGCCGCACGCACCTACCAAGGCAACACTTCAAAGCGATGGGTCTCACTGCGTTACCCCCGCGGGGGTAGAACAAGGATCGGAAGCTCCGGATAACGTCGACTCGGATGAGAATCCGAGTGAAAATTTTAGTGGAGACCTCTCCACTTTGGCTGAGCAACTGTCAGCTGCCGCCGATGAAGAAGACCGAAGTGAGCGCGAGGGTAGCCAGCAAGTGAACCCCTGTCAAGACGACTCAGCACATGGCACGGTGACCGGTGTCGTTGAAGACGAAGAATCCGCGAAGCATCACACAGTTCCAGCCGTTGGTGCCGTAGCGACAGTGAGCCCGCTCAACGTCATGAGCAAGGAGTTCATTCGCGTCAAGTATCTACTGCAGTGTTCGTTGCCGGGCTTTCGCGTTCACGACGAAGTGCTCATGTGGGATATGAAGAATCCAGCGCTCGTAGAGCAATACGAGGCTCGAGCCAATGGACTTTTGGAGCTGGACTCGTGGATCGAAGTCGACAATCTCAGCGCGGCCATGGGGGAGTTGCACAGTTACGGCTTCACGCAAGTCACCGACGAGCACCACGCAATGAAATTCACAACAGGTGCGATCTCTTTGGACCCTCACACCAACAAAAAAGGCAGGAAGCAGCTCGCCCTGTGCAAGATAGCCGTCGGACGATCCCTGGTCGTGAGCAGCGAAGAAGAAGCCAAGTCAAAGCCGTTGCCTACAGGATACCACAGCTACTACGTCAGTAGACACGGCGACCTCGATAACCACCCGGTGACAGTCGCTGAAGGCGTGGCGTATCGTCACGAGTATATTTTAACTGACGCCCTGCAGATCCTTCCGCAATACCTCGTTCGATTCTCGTACAACGCGCTCGACACAACGACTACCCACGCCTGTGCTCTGTGTGAAAAGTCTCCCGCCACCCTCGTCTGCAAGGCCTGTGACGCAGAGTTGTGCAGCACATGCGATAAGGACGTTCACTCAGCCAACAAGCTAGTGGAGCGGCACAAGCGAGTTCCCAAACGGGAGCGTATGGAGTCAACGGCTGAGTCGAATGGACGCATGCGGCGACGCAGCTCGACGCCTTCATCTGCGGGGGCCAATCTCAATGGGAGTGGAGACTCGAACCAAAGTGTGGCATCATCAGCTCACAGTAGCCCGCTGCCAGACGAAGAAGTGAATGCGATCGTCGCGAAGCAAGTTGAGGGCGCGATGGGCGACTTTCAAGGGATGTGCAGACTTCACGAAGGGAAGAAAGTCGAGTTCTTCTGTCCAGTGTGCGCTCTACCAGTGTGCGTCAACTGCAAAATGGTCGGCGACCATTCGATTGGAGAGAAAGGAGCGCATCGGTTGTTAAGTATCGGGGATGCGTACGAGCGCAGCTTGCGTGAGTCCTTCAAGAGTGATCCACTGATTGACGCTCGCAAGTCGGTCATCGACAACAAACTCGCACTCATTTCTCAGTGGAAGAAAGCCGTGGAAACCAATCGAGATCAAGTGGAGGCTGCGATCCGACAGCAGTGCGAGCAAGCTCTTCAACGCCTCAACGAGGAAGCGCACAAGAAGATGGGTGTGTTGGATGGCGAGGCACTCGAGTTCCAACGGCAGCAACATCAGATCGAGTGGCTGGAAGATTGTCTGGACGAGCAGCGGTCGTCGTGCTCAGTGATCGAGTTCCTGTCAACATGGAGCCAACACAAGGTGCTTCGCGCGGAGCAACGCGACTTCCCTCCAGGCGTCCAAGGCTCCTCCGGTGGGGAACACGTGAAGGCAGATCTCCAAGTTGTTGGATGTCTCCAAGTCGTCCACGGCGACCAGTTAGCGCCTCGACGATCTCTCACGAAAGCCAATCCTTCCGAGTATGACGATGACGGTGAATCAACTGCGTCTTGTAGTGGATCAACCATCAGGCGCACGTCAGACAACGAGATCCGTCGGAAGCTGTTGAGCATGCGATCCGTCGAGCCCACGAGACACTCGAGCAGCAGTCTGGCGAGCCCAGGAAAACCCCTCAACTCTGCCATGGCGACGCTCTCGAGCCAAGGACAGAAGATGATGGAGGAGATCCGCAACGATCTGTTGTCCAGAGGCACGATCCGCTCGAGCTCGAGCCCAGGCGGTACCAGTCGTGGGTACCTCACTGGGTCCAATCCGACCGCTACGCTTCGTGCGTTTTCGATCCAACCACCGAGGCTTCCACAGATGAACAACCACACCGTGGGTAAGGACTCGACCAAGTCGGCAGCGTGGACAGCGCTCTTTCGCCACGAGCTCGCCAACACGAAGCCGCATCGAGTTGCCACGTTTGAGCATTGATGACGAGATGGCTACACTTTGGTTTGGATAGTGTGCACCACACTAAATTGGTAATTCAAAATTACGAAAATGGCCCTGTTGTGTCGTCGGAATGGCCACAACGAGGAAACATGGCGACGCCACGCTTGGATGGAGCATTCTCTGGTGGAGACCACCGCCCTGTGAGCAGCCAGAGCAGCCGTGGACGAGGTGGCAGAGGAAGAGGAAGAGATCAGGCGGGTCCTGGCGCTATGCGGGTGAAATCGCGGTCGTCAGAGCCGTCGGGAGGCCGCGGAAACCAAGGGAAACACCCATCGCGAGGAGGTCGAGGAGGAGGAAACGGAGGCCGAAATGGAGGCAGAGGAGGACAAGGAAAGGCGTGGATCAAGCATAAGAGCAGTCGCAGTGGCCAGCAGGCTGAGGGCGTGCTGTCGTTGCTGCCGGAAGACATCGTCACGCAGTCGCTGCTGCCGTTCTTGGTGTGGCACGACACGAGCGCGATTGCCTGTGTGTGCAAGCAGTGGAGCGTCGCTGTGCGCCACGCACGGCAGCAGCATTCCGAGTGGAAGACGCACGTGTTCCAGGGCGTTAACACACGCGAATGTTTGGCCAAGTTGTCGCGGTCGCTTGCGCGGGGAGCGCGAGAGGTGGGGAGCGTGCGGTTTCCACCCACGTTCGCGTTGGCGACGCTGTCGTTTGCCGACGTCCAAGCCAACGCGCGCTACACGGAGAGCTTCTGGAGTGATCTCGTGGACTCAGTGGTCGCGCAGGATGTGGTTCCCGTCGGCTGTGTGCTCGTGGGCTTGCTCACGGGACACCAGACGCGTGGACTAGACGAGGACGCCGAGCACCCGGACTCGTCTGTCTCATTGACCGTGTCCATGGGCCACTTTGCCAACACGACTGTCGAAACTGCAGCCTTCGATCGGAAAGTGCTGCGCTGGTCGGCGAGTGGACTCACGGAGGAGCTCGAGTGTCCATTTCCAATGGAAGTCAACCGAGAAAGCGAGCTTGACAAGACGTCCCTCCTACTGTGGAGCAAGAACGCCAAGCCAGCCCAAGCCTTGTTGGAGCTATCGTCTCAGTGGTTTCCTGGTGCTCCCGTGGGAGGCGGAGTGCTCTCACTGGGAGACCACGCTCCGCCTTTGATGACATTTACTCGAGCTGCCCGCGCTGAGCCTAAGCGTTCAAAGCTTCAAGGCCGCCGCAAGCCCAAGACGACGACACTGTCTGGTGGAGGAGTGATGTCTTGTCCGTCGACACTTCTGCTGCGTCTCCGAGGCGACGTGAGGGTGACGCCTTTCTCCCTCTGCCTTGATCGCCCCATTACGCCCATCCTCAAGAATGTCGGGGTCGCCTCGATCGATGAGTTAGAGCTCATGCGCGATGATTGGCAAGTGTACAACGCTGTGGCAGTGGTTGATGGTGAGACTGATCGAGCTAGACACGACCAGTCCGCCAGCTTGCTGGAAGTTATCCGGGCGCTTACAAGGACGACGCTTGACCAATCTACGTTTGACCAGCTCGTCGGTCTCAAGATCTACTCGTCGCCTTCACCAGCAGATCTACGGGTAGCTTTTGGAGCCAACGAGGTCCCCGTTGTCACTACTATGGCATGGGAATCTGATCGAGTGAAGCCGCTCCCTCTTTTCTTGGGTGAAAGCGCTGCGATAACCTTCGGTGACCATTGGCCTCGCGGGAGTTGCGGAGTCGTGACAGAGCCTTTCAACAATGACGTGATGAGCAACGCAGCAGACGCTCAAGTGGAAAATGTTGTGAAGATGTCTACGGATCGACACGTCTTGGGGGCATTCGCTGCGTTGTCTAAAGATGCTGCGAAACGAAATCTTCGAATGGCGTCATCTCGTCGAGTCTTCGATCGAACACCATGGCATGAAAGTATCGTGGACGATGGCGTGGCACCTCTTTTATTACCCTCGGGAATTATTGGCGCGAAGTCCCAGCTACTCGTGGGCACATCAACGGGCTTTCTTCTGCATCACTGAACTCGCGTATCATGTAGCGGTCATGGTCGTTCGTCCGATGCGTTGCACCACGGTCGTTCCTGGTGCAGTTCTGTGCACTAGCGCACTTGGGGCTACGGACTTCGACCTCACGCGAGCGAAAGAATTGGTGAAGACGACTGGCCCATCGATAATGACAAGATCGTGCCCGTTCAGATACAACTGCCGCCAGCAAATCCGAAGCGACAGAAACAGCAGCGTCACTAATGAGCTGTAAAACTGGGGGAGAAGGCGGTAAGAGAGGGTGCGGCCCATGACGTTTCCAGAGAAGAGAACGCGATCAACGACTTGAGCTGGGGGACTGGCGAATATAAGAGCGTAAACGAGAATAAAACCGCCCATTGTGCAGCACAGGACGCCAAAGCGTGGAAGGAGTCTGTGAATATGAAGTCGCCGACGAATCGGAGGTACGAGTGCATCGAGTAGCAGCAGCCAGTGGATCCACAACCACGACGTCGCGGAGAGGAGCACGGTGCAGAGATCCCAATCGAAGAGATCGCAGACGCAGATGTGGACGGACGTGACTTGGACCATGATGAATACGAAGTCGAACGACGTATAAACCACCAAGAGCAGCGTACGATTGTAGAGCGCGGTCGACACACAAGCGTGGAAGACAGCAACTGTGAATCCCACCGTGAGCGCTGTCTTCTGGATGTGCACTGGAGAAACCGTCGACATCATCGATAAACTACTGCAAACCGTGCAAACAATACCCACATATGCCGCGAGCGGTATGAACACAGTGAAGCGAGTGCGCGTCGCCATCAAGAGTGAGTACGCGAGTGGCACGAGCGTATTACGAGCGTCGATGGCGCCAATGAATGGGACGAGACGCATTTTTTGCACGTGTCCTGGGATCTCCACGGGCTCAGCTTTCACGCATGGTGAGATGCGCGGGTCGATCTGCGCCCGTGACATTCGTGGTACGACTTTCAACTGGCAGCGATAGATCACGCACTCGAGATCTCGCGTCTGTGCTCGACGCAAGACAACATCGCGACGCCGATACACATTTCGAGACATGAACGCACCGATGGTCATAAAGCCATCGGTGACGATCGATTTTGCTGAGAGCACGTTGTTTCCGACTCGCATGAGCACAACGTCGCGAAGCCCGTCGGTCATTCCCACGTTGACACAGAGGACGATCATCGCGCTGACGAAGATGCAGATGATGTTGAAGAACACGATCGGTCGGATCGTCACTAGACATGCGTCGTGGCACACATTTGGCCAGCTTCCCACCCAGAACGAAACCACGATCGCTGCGCGAAGATCGTTGAACATCATGGCCAGAATGACGAAAAAGGCGAGCCACATGATCGACGAGAACCAAACGTCAAAAGTTGTGGTGTGGAGCTTGAGGATATCGTACCGCAGCTGCCCGATTACCACGTAGTTGCCAGGTAAACCGATCAACATGGCGGCAAGCGCGATGTATCCGCCCACCGAAGCCGGCACGAACATGATCACCAAGTAACTCGTCGTCGTGAGAAGATACGCGATAAGCTGTTCAAGCGGACGCCGTCGGATCGCGTTAAAAGCACGAGTCATCGATGGCGTAAAGAACTCGGATTTTACTGTCCGTGACAGATCAAGTACTGGCAACTCGTGCGAAGGCTTCAACTCGAACATGTATTCGTCGTCGTCTTGGCTGGTGTCGTGCGGTACGCGAGGACCGATGGAGACGACTTTTGTGGCAAAGCGTGGCGATCGTGGGGCTCCATTGCGTAGCCACATCCTGGAGCGTGGTTGTGTCAATGTGCCTGCCGTCAACGTGAGAGTGGCGTTGTCGGGATGGTGACCAATGGCAAGTTCCGTGCTGTCATGTGCGAGTTCGACACTGTCCAAAAATAATTTCCTTCGGACTTGAAGTATTGGCCATGGATTGGCCTCAAGATCACTCGAACAAGTCAAGATGACATCGCCACGATCACGCGGATAGTATGATCGTGTGAATATGTTCAAGACCTGTCGTAGATCACATGTCCGTCCAGCAGCACCAACTCGTTCTCACCTGCAAGCCATAGATGCCAGATCACTCGCAGTGACCAGGATGAGATTGTGCCAAGCATGCTGCAGAAGGCGAAGAGTGCGTGAAACTCGAAGGTAGTGCCCCAAACGACCCCACGCCACAAGACAAGATCGTTTACCGCTTCTGGCGGTAAGCGAAGAAGATCGTGAAAGCCACAGCGACGACTGTCGTGACCAAGCCAGTTCCAATGAAAGCTGGGAAGCGAGCGGAGAGACCGAACAGCGTGCGATACGGTGGCGTGATCGCGTCCCAGCAAAGTATCCACTCGGCCCAAAGCCAGGACGACGAGTGAAGCAGTATTCGCACCTTGCCAGCCGTAAATGTCATCGAGGATCAAGTGGACGACTGTGGATTGTGCAGTAATCAAGGCGAAGTCGAACGACGTGTAGATCGATCGAAAAAGTGTACGCTGGGAGCACGCGAAGCATAGACCGATAAAAAGGAGTGAGCTGACTGCGGCCAGACACCAAACGACTTACACTTCTGTGTGTCGCATGTGGTCGTGAGACGCAAGACCAAGGCCGATGATCACGAAGGGCGTAACAAAGCCAAACGCTCCCATGGCCCCGAAGGCCACTCGTACGACGATCGGAAGCCGCTGATGCCTGGACGAAATTCGTAACACACTTCAACGGAGAAGTGTATCGTATGGATCGATCGAGTCGAGAAGTCGCTGGAATCGCATCTGGGTCAGCTTGCCGTGCTGGGATGTTGGTGTTCGAGATCTGGTGGAACTTGAAGAGCGACGCACACACGGCTTGAATTGCAGTCGACAACGAGGCCCAACACACTTCACCACAGGCATTGGTCCTCGCACGAATGCTTGATATCGACGCGCCATGCTTCTCACCATCACAACCAAGATCGTGAGGGTGCCATCGTGGGCAAAAGCTGTCGCTGCGAGAGCGTGTCCGTTATATCGCACCAAATTGAATGGGTACATTTCATCCATGAAAGGTGTAGGCGATGAACCGACGAAGCCGTGGTGAATCGAACCAGTGCGACTCGACCGTGCGTGACAGGTCGACTGTCGGAAGCGTGTACAGCGGCACTACATCGAATTGCTGCGGTGTGTCATGGACGGACGGGGCTGGTACGACCGACGCCATGGCGAAGCTGATGTTGTTGACGAGTCAACAGGCTCCTGAAGTCGTGCTCGGAGCAACTCCTTGGGGTCTATTGAGAGACCTCCCGGACAATCGTCGACTGACTGACACAAGGCCCCAGCTCAAGGTCTCAAGTAGTTTCGTCTCGACATTTGCCTTCGTGTGAAGGTATGATTCCGAATGACGCGCGGGTCTCATCCCAAGCCCTGCACTCTCACTCTGTCGCATTGATCCATGCACAGCCAGAGCGAAGCCATACCCTGACAGCTTCTTCGTGAGCTCTTCACTTCAACATGAGGCTACACTTTGGTTACCCTCTTTGTCCGTGGGCGTAACCGCAGTAACTGTTGAAGACTCGAGTGACATGTCACTATAATGAAACTGATGGCCGCCTTTCCGCCAGTCGATCGCCAAACGTCCGGTGATTGGTTGATTCTCCCCGCATGGAAGATCGCTCTCACCACCGAGAGGCTCAGCGAGAAGAATTCCACCGCTTGGGCTCAAACGTCGTGGCGTCTGTGAGCTGTTGCGTCTTGCTACCGCATCTCGAAGTTTCTGTGCTGCTCGGCTCTCTAGAGACCGCGTGATCATGACGGGAAGAGCTCGCAGTCTCGTGGCTGTGTTGGCGTGTCTGTGGTTCGTCCTGGAAGCCACCGATGCGCGGAAGATCTGGACGGCGCAGCGCTTCGCCGGTCCGTACGTGATCAGCTCGGGTTACAGCGTAACCAGCGCGACGCAGAGCGGCGGCCATACGCGACTGGAGCTCCAGTTGAACGCGGTGACGGGTCCAAAATACGACGAAGACATCAAGGAGCTGACGGCGGATTTCTACGTGGGCGACAACTCGGTGCGCGTCAAGATCACGGACAAGAACAACGAGCGATGGGAGGTGCCTCAGTCACTGTACGGCCCACAGACGGTGCTCGGAAACGCCGCGCAGTCGATCATCACTGGTGCGGACGGTGGCGACGTCACGTTTACGTACTCGGCGAACCCATTCGCGTTCCGCGTGACCCGCAAGTCGGACGGCTACGTGCTGTTCGATTCGTCCGCGCTGGATCTCGTGTTCAAGAACCAGTACTTGCAGATCGCAACGAATGTGCAAGCTGACTCGAATGTCTACGGCATCGGTGAGAGCTCGCGGAACAGCATGAGACTGGAGCCTGGAGAGAAGCACACGCTGTGGACGAGGGACCACGAGTCTGGGGATCAGGACCAAAACACGTACGGCTCGCATCCGTTTTACTTGGGTCTCAACGATGCTGGTAATGCCCACGGCGTGCTGCTCTTCAATTCCAACGGCATGGATGTTACGTTGGAACGAGGACGTCTCGTGTACCAGGCGATCGGCGGCATTTTCGACTTCAACATCGTGTCGGGTCCAACGCCAGCAGACGTCGTGGACCAGTACACAAAGCTCATCGGCAAGCCAAAGCTCATGCCGTACTGGTCCTACGGATTCCACCAGTGCCGCTGGGGTTACAAGAATACAGCAGCGCTGGCGGAGGTC
Organism: Pythium sukuiense; assembly: GCA_023334995.1. NCBI lineage: Eukaryota > Oomycota > Peronosporomycetes > Pythiales > Pythiaceae > Pythium > Pythium sukuiense. The sequence goes on from JAADVL010000156.1 coordinate 12,136, forward strand.
GTTCAGCAGTACAACGCGCACAAGATCCCTCTCGATGTGATGTGGGCGGACATCGACTACATGGACCGGTACCACGACTTCACACTGGATCCTGTCAACTTCCCAGCGGCTGAGATGGGGAAGTTCATTACCGATGTCCATGCCCAGGGGAAGAAGTTCGTGCCTATCATTGATCCTGGTATCCCTGACGACCCAACCGATCTCGCCTACAAACGTGGGCTCGAGCTCGACTTGTTCATCAAAGACACGTCCGGCAAGCCGTACTTGGGCCAGGTGTGGCCCGGACCGACGGTGTTTCCAGACTTCTTCCACCCCAACGCGTCCAGCTATTGGAGCAAACAGCTCACGCGTTTGCACAGCTCGCTTGCGTTTGACGGTCTGTGGATCGATATGAACGAGCTCGCCAACTTCTGCCCGGGCACAAACTGCGTCCGCGACACAAATCTCTTGTGTCAAGGCGATGGCCTGACGAGCTGCTGCCTCAAGTGCGAAGATGACAAGAACCCTTGGAACAACCCACCGTTCGCGATCAACAACGGCAACAACAAAGAGCCAATCACGAACGGCATCTCAACAAGCTCTCTCCAGTACGGTAACATTCGCCAGTACGACTCCCACAACTTGTACGGCTTCACCGAAGCGATCGCGACTAACACTGCTCAAGAGAAGATCCGTGGCAAGCGCTCGTTCGTGCTTTCGCGCTCGACGTTCCCAGGTAGTGGCGTGCACACGACCCACTGGACGGGCGACAATGGCGCGACATGGGACGACATCCGCTGGTCAGTGGTGACGATCCTCAAGTTCGGACTCTTTGGACTGCCGATGGTCGGTGCAGATATCTGTGGCTTCACAGGCAGCTCTACGGAGGAGCTGTGTGGTCGATGGACGGCACTCGGTGCGTTGTACCCGTTCGCTCGAAACCACAACATGCTTGGTGCGCCGTCACAAGAAACTTACGTATGGGAATCTGTCGCTGCCATCGGACGCAAATTCATTGGGCTGCGCTACCGGCTACTGCCGTACCTGTACACACTCGGGTACAAAGCCCATGTGACGGCTGCCCCCATCGCGCGTCCGCTCTTTTGGGAGTTTCCTCAAGACAAGAGTGTCCACAAGTCGCCAGCGCTGGATCGACAGTACCTCTTGGGTAGCTCGCTACTTGTCGTCCCCGTGCTCAGCCAAGGAGCCACCTCGGTGACTGGTTACGTTCCGGCAGGTTCATGGTACGACATCTTCACGTACGCCCGCTTCGATAGCAAGGGCGAGTCGGTGACCTGGGGCGTCAAGATCGACGACCTTCCCGTGCTTGTGCGTGGTGGATCCGTGCTACCACTCCATCAGCCAGGCACTCTTTCGTCCGAGGCGGCCCGTCAACTTCCATTCGATCTCCTCGTGGCTTTGTCAACCGAAGGGCTGGCCTCCGGGGAGCTGTACGTGGACGACGGAGACAGTTTGGATGGGTTGGACAAGGCGACAATCATTGATTTCCAGGTCGAAGAGAAGCGTTTGGTCGGCACAACGTTCACTACTCGGGTGCGTATCGACAAGTACTCAGATGCCAAGAAGAGTAAGGTCCACAACGTCATCGTGCTCGGGGTCAATACTGCCCCAACGAAGGTCGTAGTGAACAAGGCGACACAACTCACGACCTTCACGTACAAAGCGACGACGCAGCAGCTCGAGATCGATCTCAGCAGCCTCAGTCTCTCCATCGCCGACGACCTCTTCATCTTCTGGGACTCGAACCAGGCCCAGTTCTAGTCAACCACGGTCTCATCCATCGTACAATCCAGTTGAAGTCTGGTGACTACGCATCAGCAGACTGTGAGTACTGCACGTCAGATAACGCTCGCCTCCTCCGCGCTGGTGGTCAACATCGACTGACTGTCTTTCCACTGGAATCCTCAGTCAACGATGAGCTCTACCACCCACCAGGCGGAATCGGAGACCTCTATTATTGGTTGAGGATGGTGTCCAGTGTCTCGGCTAATTGATCGCATCGTCCTAAACATATCAAAACACCGACCATGTGCCTAAACAGTTAATAACATACCTAGTTTGACACTGTAAAGCCTAATCCATTATGTCGATTAGGATGTGTCCGAACTGTCTTCATGGCTTTGTCAGTCTCACCTACTCGGATCGTGCCCATCGATTTGTTGATCCGGATATCCAGGTGTCTCCATGCGAACATCCGACTTTACATCTGCAGCAGCCACCACACCACGGTACTTCCTTCAAACTCCTGTTGTTAGCTGCGGCTCCACACTGTTGCATGGCTCGTGCGCTCACTCCATCTGGCTATCAGACGTCAATGGGCGAGCAGCTCGTTCATGCGGCCGCGGAAGACAGCAACTGTCTCTCTCCATCCCAACGAAGGAGACACCCCCACCTTCTCGACTGCGGGCTGTTGTTGCTCATTCCCGAATACCCTTCGTCCTACAGAGTCTCCATGAAGTCGATCTCGCTCATCTCCACGCTGCTGCTCGCGTGTCTGGCGCTGGGCGATGCCGCCAAATGCGCCGCCAAGACGTCCGCGCCTGCCCCAGGCCCGGCGCCCGTCGCTACCTCCGTCACTAAGCCAGCGACCGCGGCCCCACCGGCTCCTGCGACCAACTCTACGCCTGCCGCGACCACAAAGCCTGCCGCTGGAGACTCGGATACACCAGCCGGCGGCGCTGCGACCAAGTCGGCTGGCTGTGGCAAGCCTGCGACGATCAAGTCGGGTACGATGACTGCCGGTGGGCGCCAGTTCATTGTGCGCGTGCCAGACGACTACGACTCGAGCACGCCGTACCGCGTGATATTCACGTTCCACTGGCGTGGCGGCAACATGGAGCAGGCCTCCAAGCACACGGGCGGCTACGATAACCGCGGCCCGAACAACGGCTACTATGGCCTCGAGCAGGCGGGCAAGGCCTCGACGATCTTCGTGTCTCCACAAGGCAACGGCGCCGGCTGGGCCAACGGTGGTGGCTCGGACATCGCCTTCGTGGACGCGATCAACAAGGTCCTGGATGCAGGTCTGTGTGTGAACACGAACCTTCGCTTCGCCATGGGTTTCAGTTGGGGTGCTGGCATGAGTAACGCTGTCGCTTGCGCGCGTGCGGACCAGTTCCGTGGCGTGGCTCTGTGGAATGGCGCGACGCTCAGTGGTTGTGACGGTGGCAAGAAGCCCATCGCGTGGTGGAGCGCCCACGGCGTGAGCGACAACGTGCTTGGCATCGCCATGGGCCGCTCTCTGCGTGACAACTTCATCAAGGTCAACGGCTGCACGGCGCAGAACGCACAAGAGCCTGTTGCTGGCTCAGGAACCCACATCACGACCGAGTACAAGGGCTGCTCGGCCGGCCACCCGGTGGTCTGGACTGCCTACGACGGCGGCCACATCGCCGAGCCCAAGGACAAGGGTACCAAGGATGCGTGGGGCCCTGCTGCTGTCTGGAGCTTCTTCTCGCAGTTCAAGTGAGCAGACGTCATGCGTGCTGTAACTCATGCGTGAACCTTCGTCAATCCATACATCTTCAGCTGTAAGCAAGCGATAAAGTGAGGCCTGAATACAGTGCCTGCGGAATGACTCGTGGTCTCCATTTCGACGACTAGAAGATTTGTATGGGGAGTAGAGACACGCACATCACTAACTGCATAGACTAGAACACATGCAGAGGGTCACAAGGCAATGTAGTGCCCCTCGACAGCGGCATCGAGGCGAAGACGTCGCCATGGCGTCCACCCTGTTCGTACTTGTTACTGTAGTCGAGGGACAGCGCGTGAATTGACCAGGTCAACATAGTGATTATAAATCAGTACACACACTGCATCGATTCAGATGTATCAGTACATCTTCATGGCCTCATAAACGCAAATGGAGACGGAGCACGCGACGCCATGGGGGCGATTACAAGGATGGTCCATGCGCCAGCAGCGCTGTACGATGCGCCGGTCTACCGAGTGTCCGTAACCTCAACTGCTCTGCGTCTTCAGTGGCGTCAGCGGCAGCGTGGATCTCCCCCGCGAGCGCGCAAACGAGGTGGTGAAGACGACGGGTCCAGCGACCACGACGAGCTCGTGGTCTCGGAGCCGCCACTGGCGCCAGCAGAAGCGCAGCGAGAGGGAAAAGGCGGTGGCGAGCGCGCTGTAGAACTGCGGCAACAGCGTGTACGTGGCCGTGAAGTTGAGGATCTTGCCGCTCCAGATGACGCGGTTGATGACACGGGCCGGCGGGTCCGAGATGACGATCACCTACACGAGCAGCACGCCGGCCGCGAGCACACAGAGGAGGGCGATGCGGAGGGGGGGGGAGAAGCGGCGGAAGTGGAGGTGTTTTCTCACAGGCGGTGCGAGCGCGTCGAGAAGCAGCAGCCCGTCTCTCGTAGACTACCGGGCCGTCCAAGACCACAAGTTCGTCTTCGTTTGCTTGGCACAAGCGCCACATCACTCGCATCGAACACGCCGAGATGCTCGCGCTGCAGCTGATGTACCACCGAAAGGATCGCACTTCGATGCTTTGGCCCCCGACTTGTACACTCAAGATCGCTCGATTGTTGATCGCAGCCGGAGGAATGACCAGGAGAGTTGATCGACGTACAAGCTTGTCTTCAACGGGCTGGAAGCGGCAGAGCTTACAGGTGCTGTGGTCCTCTTCTTGGCACTTCGTTGTGAAGAACTGCCACTAACCTAAATCGCACGAACGCGAAGTCGACTCCTGTAGCTGATGCATTCGACTCCTGCTCGACAAGAACACGCCGCAACTCTTGGCGTCGGCCTCGCTGCGCGATATACGCGGTACGTATTTCGAAGAATCACAACCACCATCGTAGTGAGTCCGTTGCGAGTGACTGCAGCGGCTGGGTAGCTGTATCCGTTCAAGCGAACGAGCTCCACCATCTTCAGCTCATCGGTGAAAGCAGCACCATTGCAACGTTTATCAAGGTGAAGCATACTGCTGAGACCAATTGTGGCAGCCAGATGCGACGGACGCCGGCAATACTGGCGTCTGAGAAGATGCTGATGAAGAAGAAGAGGACGGACACAATCACCACCAGGCAGCGTGTGTCATGCAGCATGATGCTAGCCAGCAAAACAACGATCGCTGATACGGCACCGAAGAACCAAATGTCGTAGGTTTTGACCAGCAAACAACGACCTCATAGCACAACGTCGCGATGGAGATTGCTGCTCCGGGGAAGCCGGCAATTGCGCCAACGATGCCAATTACTCGCCCATACGAAGCAGGAAGGAAAAGTATGGCGATTGAACTAGCCAAGAAGACCAAAAAGCCGACAAGGGTTGCGGATGATGCACTGACGGTGTGAAAGATTTGTTGAAGCACTACATTCTTGACGAAGTGTGAGCGGACAGACACGGAGTGGTCAACTTGAGGAAGCTGCAAGACTGGAGTGAGCTCGTAGTGTGAATCCCATGGGTTGATGGCGATCATCGGATCTCACTACAGCGCCTGCTACGATCGGATCAAGCGAGATGGAGCTACAATACCAAATGGTGACTGAAGAATCTCTGCAGCTCCTGTTGCGAGATGTGGCCTGGCCAGGTTGCCTGACGAATCAAAGGCCTGATACCGTGCGCAGAGGCAGATTTCGTCAAGGTCACACAAGACAGCAAGGAGATCTCGAGTGGGAGGCTTTTCTACTCAGTATCACATGGAACGACTACATTCTGCGTATTGGGGCCGTAACTCTTCCGGCGAGACATCTCGAAGACGGCAGGTCCATCAAGAACAACAAATCCGGTGTCAATAGCCCGCCAAAGTCGCCAGATCACGCGCAGTGACCACGCCAAGATCGTCGCGCTGCAGCTGATGTACCACGAAATAGGGCGCACCTCGAAGGCGTGGCCGAGAATTTTGGTGGCCCAGACGGCGCGGTCGTTCACAGCGTCGCGAGGCAAAATGGCAAGCACGGTGAGGTTGCACGTAGCCATCACGGCTATCAGTCCAGTTCCGATCCAGGCAGCGAGGCGAGTATTCAATCCAAGACGATGTCTTGCGGGTGGTAGCAACGCGTCCCAACACATGAACCACGAACTCCAAGAGAGCTCAATGATTATAATGGCCACCATCACTGGCTGCCACCGGCACAAGTCGAGCAGAGCGAAATGGACGATGGTGGCTTGCACGGCGATGAAGAGAAAGTCAAACGACGTGATCACAGCGCGGGAGTAGGCGCCTCTGTGTTGCTGCCAAGCAGACGCTTACGAAGCCAACGGAGCAAATACCGCCGAGCACCACGAGCTGAGTGAATTCTCGCCGGCAAGCGAGTTTTGATGAGATCAGCCCGCTGACTAGTGCGGCGTTGTTGATCGTGAAGCCAAGAATCGCGAGGATTCGAAAGAGCAACTGCTTCCGTGCCAAGCTTGCCGATTGCACAGATCGAATTCGCTAGAGAAAACCGATGGGTAGCAGTGTATCACGCGCGTCGACAGAATGGAAGACTGGAGCATGTCGAAGCTGTGTCTTCAATGGTGCGTTTGGGCCTGACGGCAGCTTTGGCGGGACCCCAAGTGAAGAACTTGAGTGCTGACTGCGCATGGATTGAGTGGATGAACTGATCGGCTGGAAACAAAGACGGCACCGAAAGCTCACGCATTCGATTGTTGATGTCATTGCCTCATCTCCGACCTTACGCGAACTGAAGACGTGGCGGTATCCCCGAAACACGTTGCAAAGCACGACAACGACGATTGGCGAGATACAATCTCGTATGAGCGTGGCTACTGGCACCGTGAACCCGTTAAAGTGGATGATATCGAATTGACGAACGCCACTGATCATTCGGACGCTGATCAGGCTGCCGAGTACCACGTAGCAAAGGGCGGATCCCACATTCGCAACCCACAAGCGGCGAAGCTCGGCGATACGGGCGTCAATGAGCACGTTGGTGAGGAATGACAGCCAAGACATGCTGATGAGCAAGCCGCGCGTGTCGTTAAAAGTAAGATGGAGTAACACCGTCGCGATCGTCGATACAGTGCAGAAATACCAGATAGCGTACGTTGCGAGAAGGACGCGGACTATGTCGAAGCGCAGGTCGGTAACTGCGAGCAGCGCTGCTGGAAGGCCGACGACAGTCCCCACAATCGCAAGTGTCTGTCCAATCGGTGCCGAGACGAAAACATGGCGAATCCAACTGCAAGATATGTCATGTAGCCAAGAAATGTGGCTGGAGAAGCTCCAACTCGGCGCATCAGGCGACGAATTCTTGGATTCTGGATGAACCGTGATCGGATGGAGATTGACAGGTCGATTTCAGGGAGCGCTAGCAGTGGAACGAGCTCGAATTGCCATTCATCTGGATCTCCAACGGGCGATGGACGTCGATGCGCGTCCGTACACATAGTGCTGAAGTTCCAATCGACTGCAGTAGACGAATTGCTGCGTCGATCGTTGGCGCTATTGGAGTCAAGAAGACGGTGTGGCCGGTGTCAAGATCTGAAATTAGCCCTGATCAGAGCATCCACGGCCAAGGCTTAGTTCGAGCAAGCGAGCGGTGATGCTGAAGTATATTTATCGCCATCCCCGTGATGTAAAGCGAAGACGAGTGGTGCGCAAGTCGAGAACGACTAAGGAATGGGCAACTGTAAAGATCGTTGATTGGACACTTTCAAGTTCATGAAGGAGCGACCACTGGTGATATCGACCTATGTCTTGGAGCGATGCCGATCAGTGCTAAGGTGATTGACTGTCGAACGCTGCGGCTCCGCCGACGGGTGATACGCTTCTCGTTGACGACTGGACCATCAAGCACGACAAGCTCGCCGACGTTTGCTTTCCAGAGGCGCCATACCACTCGCAACGACCATACCAAGACTGTCGAGTGGCAACTCAGGGACCAAGACATCGATTGCAGCTCCATCTTGTGTCCCAAGAGGAAGATTGTCCACAAGCTCCGGTCATTGATACTTGGCGATGAGAAAGCACCGAAGATCATGACCACGCTGATGATCAGCACAAACATCAACGCGAAACCAAGGCTGGCACCAAGACCTGGTCGTAGTCCAAGTCGTGTCCGCGTTGAAGGAAGCAATGCGTCCCACATCATGATGAGCAACAACCACAACCACGTCGTGACGATTGTAGTCGTCAACAGCGTGTGCCGACCGGTCATCTCCACCAGAGCAAGTTGCATGACAGCACTTTGAGTCGCGATGAAAACAAAGTCGAATGGAGAGACCACGGCGAGGAGAAGTTGGCGCTGCATCGTACCCAAGCAGACGAGGAAGAACACGCCAGACGAAGCTACCCCCACACTTGTGACGGCCAGTATACTTGGTCTGGAGACCAACTCTGGATTTTTTAGTCCGACGAACGTCACGATACTCGTTGCAGAGCCCTAACACACTGCTGCTGCCACTGTCGAAGAGCGAACCCCGAGTATCGATAGGGGAGCAGCGTGTTACCTTCCGAAATCAAGCCGAGACGTGGAACGAGTCGAAGCTGCTCTTCCTTTGGTCGCTCAGCTACGATGCGGCTGAGATCAGCGGGATTCTGAGTATCAACGACGGCTTGAACGCGAAGACGGCAGCGAAAGCTTACGCAGTGGATGGTCGTCATCACAGGGTTACCCTCCTTGACATATATATATATATATATATATGTGCCCGAACTGCGACGAAACGAACGATGTCTTGCAGACGAGTACTCAAGCGGTTTCCACGTGGGACAGCAATACGATGCATGGCAAGAAAAGAATGAGCATCCTCAAAATAGCCACGCGTTGGAGATCAAGGCGAACAACGGCTGTGAGACAATTTCGCGACCGCTTCCACTCGCATCCGTTACGGTAAATGAACCTGACGGATCCGACTTTGGGGTTTGATGCCTCAAAAGCCATGTCTGCAAGGCCGAAGCGATAAGCACTCTCGTCACTTGAATGTATGCGGAGCAACGGCGCTATCGACTGGAACAATATCTACGATCGGAGGCGCCACGTGTATGCGGTTACCTCCCCGATGCTTGGCACTGCGGTACTCGTACACGACTCGGCCATCGAGAACCACAAGATCGCCTTCGGAAGCTTGCCATAGACGCCAAAGTACACGCACAGCCCATGCCGCGATTGTCGCGCTGCAACTCACATACCATGACAGCGGCCTCAGCTCCAGTCTGTGCCCGTGGTAGCGTATATCCAGAACAGCGCGGTCACGGATCGCGTCGCGTGGAAGCACCGCAAACATCAAGAACGTCGAACACCCGAGAAGGGCACCAAGTGCCGATGCGACTGAGACTGCGGCCCTCGTGTTCAGTCCAAGCAGCGCCCGCGATGGCTGCAGTAGCGAGTCCCAGCACAGCATCCATAAGCACCACAGCCAACTCGAAAAGACGGACAGAAGCGTGACCGGATGCCACCGACACATGTCAACGAAGCAGACGTAGACGATCGTGACTTGCACAGCGATGAAGAGAAAGTCGAAAGACGTGGCGATGGCACCAAGCATTTGACGCTGTGCTACGGCAAACGAAGCACCAACGAACACTGTTGAGGCGACGGCTCCACAGACGACCAGTGTGAAAAATGGACGACCAAGCGAAAAGGTCGGAGCCAACAGTGAGACTGGAATGCCTGTACTCGAAGCAGCAAACCCAAGCAGTCCGAGGCAGTGGAGACAGATTTGCAGTATCCGGACCGTTCTGCTCTTGGTGGTGTCCTTTGACAGCTTCCCCCATAGCCAGTTGGTCGGGAATACAGTGTGTCGGGCGTCAATGTGGTCGACGAATGGCACGTACTGCAGTCTCGTGGAAGTCGGTACCGAGGAAAACGACGATGACAACGAGTTGGTCGTTGTGGATCTCACTCGATTCGATGGGAAAGACTCGAAAACGGGTCCAACTGCAGTCCCGGACTGTAGGCGAAGGCGACATCGGTAGCTGACGCACGTGACAACGCGGACGCCGCCATCTTCAGTGACTTTGGATCGCTTGGTGCGATGGGTAACCTCCCTGATGAGATTTCTGAGCAGTACCATCGTCATGGAACCAAGCGAGTCGCGCACTACAGCCACCGCTGGCAGTGAATAGCCGTTGATTTCGAAGAGATTGAACGGACGAATCTTATCGGTCAAGCCAATGCTGACGGCGGAGCCCATGATGGCGTGGCACACGACAGACACGAGGTTTGCAACCCAAAAGCGGCGCTGGCCGACGATGCTCGCGTCGACGAACACGTTGGTCACGAACGATAGGAACGAGACGATCAAGATGAGACTGCGCTCGTCGTCGAAGACCGAGCTGAGCACGACAACGAAGAGCGAGCAGACCGTGATGAAGAACCAGCAATCGTGAGTCTTCATGAGCACGACAACCATCTCGTAGCGCAAGTTGCTGATCGAAATGAGGGCTGCGGGCAGTCCACAGAGCACTCCGGTGACAGCGAGAGGGCGGCCAACAGACGCAGGAATCACGAAGACCACCATCGTGATCACCAGGAAGACCAAGTATCCAAGGAAAGTGAAAACTGAAGCTCCGACGACACGCAGAATTCGCCGGAGTATTGGGCTTGACACGAAGTGCGAGCGCAGCGAGGCCGACAGGTCCAGGTGTGGTTGAGGCAGGAGAGGAACGAGCTCATAGTGCCACTGCCATGGCGAAAACTCCGTAGGAGAGGACGGACATGGCAAAGACATCCTGGAATGGGCCAGGCAAGCTAACATCGATGCCGGTGGCGCCGGTACGGCTCGAAATAGACTGGATATCACCCGTATTTGTGACCATATCCAGTGAAAATTCATGAAGTCAGCCGACTTGAAGTGCGTTGATTAGCTTGACACGACACATCATAGTGCAGGGGCCTCCGAACACCTCGTTCTCGTCAAACCGACCACTCGTTTACGGTCTGATGTGTTCGTTTTGATCCAACGGCAGCATCATCGTCGGGCTCGTCGTGGTATTCTGTACCTTCTGAGTGCGAGCACGCGCTTTCATGGCTTCGTAGACAACTGGTCCGTCGAGGATGACTAGCTCGGTGTCAGCCGCCTGCCAAACCCGCCAGTTGAGACGGACGCCCCAAGCAAACAGCGTCGCCAGGCAGCTGGTGAACCAGGAAAGTGGTCGAAGTTCAATACGACGGCCAGCCAAATCGGCATTCCACACAGCGCGGTCGTTGATTTCACGTGGGTGAAGGACAACAAAAACGGAGATCGCAGAAAGAACCAGTGAGACCGCTATTCCACTCCCCACGAAAGCTGCGAAACGTGGCGTGAGCTTCAGCTCTGCTCGAGTTGGCGGTAGAAGCGCATCCCACGAAAGTAACCACGCAATCCACAACAGATCGCCCACAAGAGCAGCCACGAGCACGGGATCCCAGCGGGAAAGATCCAGAAGCGATAGAATGCCGACGAAAGCTTGGGCTGCGATGAACGCGCAATCGAAGGAGGTCACGACAGCGTATAAAAGCTGCCGATGGGTCGCAGCCAGACAAATGGAGATGAAGACGACGGAGCCACCCAATCCGATCCAGGAAAGAACCTCCATTTCGCGACTTTGCTTGAGCTTCGGTAGCATGTATGCACACGCCAAGACGAGTTTTATCGACACGAAGCCGACAATTCCGAGGCTTCGAATGATCGTGCGGTGGGTCCCAGAGACCAACAGCAGCCGGTGGAGAGGCAGGCAAGTATGCGTAGGATCCATGGGCTCGAGGAAAGATCGAAGTTGAAAGCGAGTTTTCTTCGTGGCCGAGGTGGCTTCGACGCCCTCAGGAAGTTGTGTAAGCGATGATTGGGCGGGAAGCAAGGAATGCGACACACTGACAGCTTTTACGCGAAGACGGCATCGAAAGCTCACGCACTCGACCGTGACAGCGCCCTGGATGGTCGAGACTTGAGATAGTTTGGTCATGTGGCGGGCTTTTCGATAAAGGTTGCGCAAAATCACGATAAACATCGACGTCGCACCGTCGCGGAAGGCCGCTACGGCTGGCAAGGCGTGTCCATTGAGGCGAAAGATGTTGAAAGCGACCAAGTCGTCGGTCACGTTGACGCTCACTGTCAAAGCCATCAGCACGTAGCAGCCTGCGGAGATCGCGTTGGCGATCCATAGGCGACGCATGCCCACGACACTCGCGTCGATGAATATGTTGGTAAGAAACGCGAGCCACGACAGCACGACGAGGACGCTCCGTGGATCTCGAAGCAAGAGGCCGAGGAGAACAGACACGAGAGTGGAAACAGTCGTGAAGAACCAAATGTCGTACGTCTTTGCCAACACGAGAACCACGTCAAGTCGCAGGTTGCCAATCGAAAGCACGGCAGCCCAAAAGCCTGAGAACACACCCACTACCGCAAGTACACGTCCTATCGGCGCTGGGACCACGAAGACTGCTATGCAGACTGTGAGGTAGAGGATGAAGCCCGCAAACGTGAGCACCGACGCGCTGATGACGCGGATGAGACGGTGAAGCGTGGGGTGGCGAACGTAGTGGGAGCGTATCGAGACTGACAGATCGACCTCCGGGAGATCGAACAGCGGCACGAGCTCATACCGCAACGGAGTGTCTGATCGAGTATCTTGCATGGTAGCTGCTCGCGAGATTATATTGACGCCAAAGCTCATGTACTTGGTCGACTCGTATCGAATGGGCAGTCGGCTTGTCGAGCAAAGCTCCCCTGCATGTAGACCCCGCGATCTGTGACGAAATTAGGTCTTGGGCGATTAGTGACCCCAAATTAGCTGGACTTGAGCGTCAAATTGCGGCATCTTCCCTCTATCAAATCACATACTAAAGGGGAGGGGGGGAGGGGGCTTTCCCATCTCGATGAACACTGAACTCCGTAGCCACCATTGTCTGCACTCTTGAACTCGACAAGGTGAGGTATCATTCATGATGCCACCAAGATCGGTGCAACGTGGACTGCTCTTGCGATCGCAGTCGTCTGGTTGGGTCGCTGGATGCTCGCCCTTGGTTTCTCATACGCAACTGGGCCGTCGAGAACGACAAGTTCATCGTCTTGGGCAAACCACAGGCGCCACATTATGCGAACTGCCCACGAAAAGATCGTCATGGTGCAGCTCACGTACCAAGCGATCGGTCGAAGCTCAAATACAGCTCGTCCAAACTTGATCGTAAAGACTGCGCGGTCGTTGATCTTGCTTGGCTCCAACAATACAAACATGGCGACGCCACACGCCACTCGAAACAACAGGAGACCCAATCCGATCCACGCCGCAAAGCGAGGCATCAATCCGAGTCGTCGTCGGACTGGAGGAAGCAACGCGTCGCAGCAGATCATCCAGAAGTTCCACACGAAATCCGAACCGAATGCGATCACCAGCACGGGCTGCCAGTGGCACAAGTCGAGAAATGAGAAGTGGACAATCATTGCTTGCAAGCCGATGAAGGCGAAATTGAACGATGTCACCACTGCCCAAAAGACTTTCCTGTGAGCCATTCCGATGGAGATGGTCACAAATATCACGGAACAAGTGGTCGCGAGAGACGTGAGAGCGCAGAAATCCGGTCTTGAGTGAAGGCTTGGAGACAAAAGCCCAGCGAAAAAGGCGAGATTGGACACGACGAACCCAGCTATTCCCACGTACACGAGTCGACTTGGGTGCCACGCCGAATGCACAGGCGTATTCGTCGCAAACAGCCACTGGAGAGGAAGAAGAGTTTGACGCGCGTCGATTGGGTCGAGAAATGGCACAAAGACGAGCTGTGTTTGGTTTGCCGACTTGATGATCTCTGCCGGCGGGCTCGTCGCGTCCAGCTTCACGGTAGAAGCTCCCCCATTCGTCGGGTGGCTTGACCCAATCTGTGAGGGCCTGACTTGTAGATTACATCGGAAGCTGACGCATTCAATCATGCCGTGTCCGTTCGGTGAGCAGGTTTTGACGTGGTGAAATCTGCGAAACACGTTGCGCACGAGAACGACAACCATGGTTGCGATATTATCACGGACCACCAGGATCGCTGGTAAGCCATGGCTGTTCACGCGAATGATATCGAACGGATGGAGCTCATCTGTGATCTCGAAGCAGATTGCGATTGCCATCACGAAGTAGCTAATAGCGGAGAAGAAGCTGGCGAGCAGAGTGCTGCGGAGGCCAACGCTGCCGGCATCCACGAAGACAGTGGCTTGGAATGAGACCCAGGAGAAGATCATCAAAAGACTTCGTTCGTCGCGGAAGAGAGCACTTGTGAGAACGGAGACGATAGCGGAGACGCAGCTGAAGAACCAAACGTCGTAGGTTCGAATTTGCAGCCGAATGAAGTCGTAGCGGAGATTCCCGAGAGCCACGAGTGCGCCTGGAAGGCCGATGAACATCTCAGCTATCACCGAAATGCGACCGATGTGCGCCGGGATGAAGAAAAGCGACAAGCCGAGAGCGACGTGGACGAGGTAGCCGATGAGCACAGCAGAAGACGCACCGAAGGCACGCAGCAGTTGTTGCAGCGCCTTGTTGTGGACGAAATGGGAGCGGAGGGAGACCCTCAAATCCACATGTGGGAGCTGCGACGTCGGAATCAGTTCATACATCCACTTTTCAGCATCTTCATCTGCAGTCGGCGGCATTTGTAGTCTTCGCCTGCCCGATTTCTCGCTGGTGCCAAGTCTGCCAGGCGAGCAGGGCTCCCCGAAATAACCCCCACGTGTGTGCGTCGATTGGAGGGATGACCTTGGCGAGGCGGAATCGAGACGTTGCAGATAAAAATCTGGATCGTTCCCGCAGTCGTCTACCGCCACAAACCTCTCCACGTGGCAATGATACCAGCAGCGACAACGTTGTCGACAGTAAATCTTCCGCTCACTGGCTCGCGACAGCCTGACGAGGCACTGGGGAAGCAACCACGTCGATGACGCGTCGTGCACGGCTGCCAATGGCATGATCATACTCGATGGGTGCGTCTAGTACAATCATCTCGGTCGTCTGGCGCACCACATTCGCCACACGAATCGACTGTTGCATGCCATCGATGTCATCGTACTGGTGAAGAAGTTGGATAGCACTCGAAACTCGGCATGCAATCCGAAGAGCTCCACCTTGAAGATCACACGGTCGCGAAGCGTGTTCGGCGGGAGGAAGAACATGACGACGCAGTTGGAGACCAGGAGAACCAGGATAACGAGGCCCATTTGGGCGGTAAGACGAGGTGACAGGCCGAGTCTTCAGCGAATAGCTGGGGTCAACGCGTCCCAATACAAGCACCACACACTCCACAGCCATGTCGACGCCAGCGACGCCGTCACGCTTTCACTCCAAGAGTACATCTCGCTGAAAGTCCAGTAGACAAGCGTAGTTTGGAACCCTGCAAACACGAAATCGAACGACTTATATAGTAGGTACAAAAGCTGCCGTTGGCAAAGCGATGCACACACGATACTGATAACCAGGGACGCAGCGAGACCGAGGTAGACCGTGTTGCGGATGATTTGGCTGGGTATCGATTTCCGCATGAGCGGCTGCAGGATCACCGAGACGTTTCCAACACCCGTCGCCACTAGAGCGACGATCATGAGTATCTTGAACTCCATCGCCATCGCCCATTTCTGGTCAGAAGTGGCACCAGTGTGTGGCGTGCGTCGATCACATCAGGGATCACTACACAGCGAAGCTGTGTTTTCGTTGCTGCAGACTCACTTGGTGGTAGAACTGCGTGAAGATCTGGTATCTGTATCCACGAGGGGCTGATGGTGACGAGCGTCCTCGTTGGCTGTTTGGAGACAAAATGCGAAGTTGCAGTTGGCAACGCAGACTCACGCATCGAACTGGCATCTTTAAGCCTCGGGCGCTCGGTCGAACACTTTACATGAAATGGTGGCGTCGAAGCACATTACGCAATACCACGACGAGCATCGTAACTGTGCTATCTCGCACGAGCCCCGACGCAAGCACTTCGTGTCCGTTCAGAGAAAGCACGGCGAAGTCCTTGATGCTGGGTGTGAGCCCAATGGTGCCACTGACAGCCACAAACGCGTAGAACGCTGTAGAAAACGTATTTGCTATCCAGGCTCGTCGCAAACCGAACAGGTTTGCATCGACCACAATATTGAGCAGAAACGCGAGCCATGATGTCACTCCGACGAATCCTCCGCGGTGTCCTCAACATCCCAGCAAGAAAAATCGTCATGAGGGTGGACGTCACGGCGAAAAACCAAATGTCGAAAGTCCTGAGCAGCACAACGACTGTCTCGAACCGGAGCATTGCGGTCGTGAGCAGCGTAGCCGGAAGCCCAACGATAAACGCGAACGCGGCAAGGTTGACCCACGTCTGCAGGCACGACGAAGACAGTGGTCGTCATACCAGTACAACTCATGAATCCGAGATACGTGAGAGGCGAGCGGGCAAAGATGCGAACGAATTCGTTCACCCATTTGCTGCCCATTCGTGACTTCACCGAGACAGCCAAGTCGACTTGGAGGTCCTCGAGCAGCGGGATTAGTTCATACTGGCACGAGAACTCGGGTATGCTTCTTTGTGATGCTGTGACCGGTGATAGCAAAGCCATACCTCGTCGTCGTGAGTGTAATGCTGTCGAGATCTTCTCCCGCCATTTATCTGGAAGCAGATAGAGGTCTGGTCGGAGTGGCAGCTAATTTGGGACATCTTTGGCGGATCAACTCCTCGTCTAGGCCAGCCTGGCGCGAACGTCTTGAGAAAGAGAGACGGTCGAGTATGCTGTTCCCTCTACGGCCAGCGGCGTCTCCAGTCCTACCAGCGCCACGCACGACATCTAGATCCACATCGTGGGTGTACGAAGTCCGACCGTCGCGAGAGCTGCCAACGCTCGATCTTTCGATCACGTTCAAGTCACACGTGCTTCATCCTGCGCTTCTCCACCTATATGATCGCTTCCTGAGCCATCACACGGTGCATCTGGTCGCCTACATTATCACAACACTCCTGTACATTCTTGTGGCAGTCACACCAACTCACGTTGCGCAAACTCTGAGTGTGGTCGGTTTTATCACCGGACTTCCTGGGACGTTCGAAGTGCTGGGCAGTCTGCGCTCCGACACGATCAAAGTTCTTCTTCGAACGTACGACATCATTTTCTTTGGCACGATCGTCATTGCGGCACTCGTCACGCTGATGATCATGCTTCGAGACGCTCGCGCACTCATCGTCCTCCAATCCCTTCTCGCGTTCCAGATCAACATCTTCACTGATGCCAACATCCAATTCGTCCGCCGCATCGCTGCTGTCAACGCGTTTGCGGCGGTTTGCACCGCGTTTGTTGCTTCGTGCGTGGCACTGGATATCATTCCGAACTTGCGCCACTTCACCATCATTGGCATCGGATCGCATCGCTTTGAAGCACGCGATGTCGTCACCAACGGATTTGTGACAGTTCTCGCCATAATGGTTCGGAATACGTATCGTAAGCGGGCGCTGCTCCTGAGAAGGTCGAAAGGGTCGGTAGTCGACTGCGTCAGCTATCGGTGCAGCCTCATGCTCCAACAAGTTTCAACCGGCGAGTCACAGCCGCCAACAGTACCTCCACGTCCGCTTCCACACATCCAAACGATGCGATACGTGCCTTGTTTCCCGCTCATTCACGCCGCGCATGTCGTGGTCCCTCGATGTTTCTCGTGGCTAACGACGTCCCTGTCTCCACGATCTGGCCGACTCAAACGACTCTTCTTCCGTTGGCTCGGATTCTCAGCTGCTGTACTGGCGATCACGAATGCTTTGTACGACTTCGTCAACTTCAAACTCGCCATGGATCCCAGTTATGGGCAACAACTTCACGCCCGACGTGTGATCGACTCCTCGACTGCGATGTCGACGGCCTTTGTTCTGACAGTGTTGTACACCATGAGCTGCTTCATGCTATGCCAGCGTGATCTGCTGGTGGCGATCTTCACGTCGTTCGACTTCATCTTCCTGTCGACCCAGCTCACATTCGTCCACCTGGCAATTGCTGATTTCTTCCGCTGGCAAGGCTCTTGCATGCTGCTCATCGTGACATGGCTTTGGTCTCATTGGGTCTTCACGATCGACGCACTCACGCCACCAGTTCGAGAAAGAATCGGATACTCGTCCCTCTTTCTCAAAATGGTCGTGACAGCGCTCGTTGTGTCGACATCGATTCTCAACCACTTGCTGCTGTTCAGCGAGGCCACCGTCGATATCCACAACCGTGTGATATGGAGTGGGCGAATCCTTGGTGAGCCTATCGAGTTTCGCATGCTGGCGACCTTTTACAGCACGTTCGTGACCGTCTTAGCGTGCGCACTTCGCTTGTTCTGGCGCGTTTCCGGGGCACGACCCAACGAGTTTGTGATGGCAGATGGCCCCGTTGCATACGACAACTACTTGCGACTGCCCCCGAAATTACCCAGTCGAAGTAAGCGCTTGACCCTACCCAGCCTTTCCGTCTGGAAATCAATTCGAAGCCGGCGATCGATAACGCCAGCTGCTGCGACGCCAAAGCCAACGCGGGAGCCCGTGGTGAACTTGTAGTCGAAGCGAAATACACTGTTGTTTCCCTTGGGTTGTGAGACAACTTCGAATAGTCCCGAGTGGATACTTCGAAGAGCATGAAGCTCGAACAATATTCGGCGCCTGCTTGAACAATCCTCGTTGAAGTGTCACACTCCGGGATTCTATTCTTGCCAAGCCAACGAATTGCGTGGCCTCGCCGTAGCTCACAGAGTGTGTCGATCCTGTAGCAAACGTATCAAGAGGCTGATTTCGACACAGTGCTCCTCACATCGCTGCGTATGTACCTCCACAGCATTTGGCATCGGTGACACCGTCCCACCGTTCGCGCCATCAACCACGAACGACGACGTACAAGCTTGTTCCAGCGACACGGCTTCCATTTGTCGATTTGTCGATCTCGATGAAGTCTCGTTATATGACCCGGCGACAACTCGCTGCGTTTGATACATTCATGGGGGGCTACCGGCGTCCACTTGTGGTTGGATATGCTCTCGGCGTCGTGTTGTACCCGCTGACGTTGTTCTCGCCATTCAAGATTGCGCTCCCACTCTCAGTTGTCGCTGTATGTCTGTGCGCCATCCCGTCGATCACTGTTTTCACCACCTTACGTTTCGACATCGTCAGGGCGATGCTCGGTACATTCGACTTTTGGCTCTGCACGATCATCAGCTGGACAACTTTTTCGTGTTGAGTGCAATCGTAGCAGACGCGCCGTCTCGACCTCTAGCCGTCGTGATCGCGATGTTCGGTGTGCAGGCGAATATCGTGATCGACGCCAATCTTCGTGGAGCTCGTAACTGGATCTGGGTCAACTGCATTGGGGTAGCGGTCCATTTATTCATCGCCGGTTGGTGTAGCGCGTGCTTGATTCCACGGCAACGATTCTTCGCAGTCTTCAAGTTCCGCGGCCATCAAGTACCGTCGGTGTCGTTTGTCTCGAGTGGACTGCTCACAGTCACTGCCTTGCTTGCGCGAAACGTCTTCCGGAAGTATCGCGCGAAAGCTCACCTTCGAGCAGCAAAGAGGCAGTCACTCCAGCAATTCGATCTCGCGTTTTCTTCCACGTCCGTCTCGCCGCTCCGATCTTCGCACTGAGTATGTGCTCGGCCTTGGCCTTGATATATCAACTTGTGTCTCCTCCAACTCGGACGTCGCCCTCCACAGCAGACGATGGCTTGCATGATCGCGTTGTGTGGCACGGTGTCATCTTCGACCAGGCAATAACGTTCCGCCTCGCTCCGTTCTTTTACAACTGCTTCGTCACGACGTTTGCGCTGTCCCTTCCCTTACTGTGGCGCCTGTGCACGGTGCCGTACGGTGTGTTGGTGGTTCTCGATGGCCCAGTCGTTTGCAACAATTACATGAGCAAGAGATGCACTTTCCGACCAAATTCGACGCTCACGACTCGAGAACGCTTCCGGCGGTAGGGCTCGATGTGGCGGCAACCACCGCGCTCTCAAGTCTTGGTTTTGCCCGTGAAGAACTGATACGAGAATCACAACCCAATCTTGATCCAAGACAGCAACAAGTGCTCACCCGCTGATCACCGCTGCTGAGCTCCTGGCCCACCGACTCATGAGAACAGTAGCTTCGCAAGTAGACATTGTAGAAGGCGATGACTGTGTATGTCTTGAATGTCGATGATGGAGGCGCTTCCACTTGGAGACGACGGCGACGATGTGACCAGATACTAAATTCGTCACTGACTCGCAATTTCCGAGTTGAATTGGACTTCGCATACTTGGCATCGCTGGTATTCTTGGCGAGTGCTGCTCAATGTCTCGAGCCTTCAGCTGGTGGCTCAAACGATCCGAGATGGCGCATGTTGGCGCTCGATCTACTGCTGCGGTAGAGGCCACAACAACCGCTGGTGGTCATAGAAGCGAACTCGTGGGTCCACGTCCATCGCTGCACTATGAGCTTCGACCAGCTCATCCGCTGCCCGACCTCGACCTCTCGATCTCCCTGAGGTCACGCTTCTTCTCTCAGCGTGCACTCCAGTTCATCGATCAGAGGATCCTTCCACATCACACGTTGATTTTCACCGTGTACATGATCTCGGTGGTTGGATACCCAGTCTTCCTCGTGCTCGACCTGCAAACGAGTCGGGACGTGTCGATACTCGTGAGCTTGTTGGCCTTGCCAGCCGGGCTTCTCGCTCCATCGCATTTACGGTACCACGTCGTTCGCCGGTTACTCTCTTCAACGTACGAAGTGTGGTTCTTCTCCATCACCAATGGGATCACTTGTATCGTCTGCGGAATCGCGCTCAACGACATCCGCTGCGTCGCCCTGATCGCACCGTGGTTGGGAATCCAGCTCAACATCTTCGTCGATTCCAATTTGCGCGGAGTTCGTCGACTAGTCTGGTCGTCACTTCTTGCGAGCGTGATGCTCCTGCTCGTCATCCCCTTCGTCACATTTGGCTGGGTCGCTGGCGTGAACAATGTCGTGCTGTGGCGATACAATACCCACGAGGTCTCTGCGTTCGCCGTGATCCTGAACGGCATCACGACACTGATCGCAATGATTGCTCGCAACGTCGTGCGAAATCGACGAAACCTCCGTCGGAGAATCTCGACAGAGAATCAAGCCGCTGTCGTGAGCTGCGTGGCATACCGCTGCACGCTACGTTTCGTCCCACTGAATCAGTCACCACAACTCGCGCTTGCCGAACCATCGATATCAAGTCACGGCCAGGAAGAACATTTGGAAGCCCACTCGGCATCAAATGCACAACGACCAGTGCACATGCAACAGATGCGTTACGTTCCCGCGATTGACACCCTCGACTCAGAACTGACAGTAGCGCCGTTCCGCTTGCTCGTCCAGCTTGATCGCGTGTTCAGTACTCGCCGGCTGATGTGGTGGATGTCTCGAATCGGAATCTTCCTCACTCTATCTGCGACACCAATCGATGTGATCCTGAACGAGGTCGACACAACCAACCGCGACGACGTCGTGCCCTGGCCGCACTTCCTCGCCTTGGCAACGACATCGCTCTTTTTCATCATCAGTGCGGCGCACTACCAACGCGTTCTCCTTCGCTCGATCTTGACGTCGTTTGAGTTCACATTTCTCGATGTGCAGTCATTTGTCGTGCATCTTGCCATGTGCGACTTCCTGCAGTGGAGCGCCCGCGCGGTATTACTGGTCACGCTCTCCTGGATTTGGACGCACTGGATCCTGTTGGCCGATGCATTGACGCCGAAAACGCGACGCATGCTAGGCATGAACGTTCACATGTTCGCGCACGTGACTGGCTTCTGCATGGGGATGAGCATTCTCGTACTCTACCTCATGATCTTCTCGGAGTACTCGACTCAGCTCTACGACCGCGTGGTGTACTCAAAGACGGTCTTGACCCGAGTGTTCGAGATTCGCGTGTCTCCGATCTTCTACAGTTGCTACGTGACGCTCTTGGCGTGGTTCGTCAAGTTCTTCTGGCGAGTGTGCACGTGTGGCGCGAACGACTTGATCTTGGTCGATGGTGCTGTTGAGTACGACAACTACCTCCGAAAGACGCGGATGAAGCGGCAATCCGTTCCTTGGTATCCATCTCCTCGCAGTGGGTTGTCCGTCCGTGGTGATATCGGCGTGGAAGAGACGAGGCCCAAGATGTAGCTGACCGCGAGCTCAGACCCGCTTCATGTTAGCAGTCTTCCTTTTCCACGAACCCCACGAGCGAGCGTGGTGCGTCACCACGTGATCCTCCCCGCTACGTAACACTTGGAATGCTCGTCGTGCGTCATTCACAGCAAGTCGCGCTTGATGCTGACGTTTCTGCAAGAACTGAGCTCGCAGCGTGCTGTAGAGTTCTCTCGGGAGCCGTATTGCAGTTGGTTTGAGTATTCGGACGAGATCGTCGAAGAGCGTGACATCTTTGGCGTTCACATACAATGTTGAAGTCGCTTGCGTCGTTGGATTGGCGTCATCAGCACAAAGAGCGTCTCGCCCAGCACGACCGACAAGATGCACGTAGTCTTGGACGGTCTTCGGTGCATCAAAAATGACCACATTCTCCACCGATAGCATGTCAATACCTCGGCCGAGCACGTTGGTGGTCACAAGGATCTTCACTCGCTCTTCGATGAAGTCTTCCAATATGTGGAGCCTCTCCTGCTGAGATTTACCAGCGTGGAAGCTGAGTGCACGGACACGGGAGACCTTCTTGCCGATGGCTTCTGCGAGCATGTCAGCACCTACTCGCGAGTCCACGAATACCAGCTACATCACAATCACACCATGTTAACGAACAGTAGTCAGTCACCAGTGAATACTATCATGCGTACCGTAGCTTGGCCTCGATGGTCCTCGATAAACCGAAAGAGCTCTGTCTTCTTGGCGTTCTCCTCGGTCCACTTTACGGAATGCGCCACATGCTCGTGGACAGCAAGCCCTGGTGGCTCTGCGCCTTGAGTTGCTGATGATGATCCTACTTGGATGCGCAGGAAGGACGACGAGGGTGCGCAGTCTTTCATAGCCTTTTCTACCTTCGACGAGATCGTCGCGCTCGTGAACACGAGCTGCACAGGCTTCTGGGAGCCCACGAGCTGGCCGAGAATCTGCATGACCACGTCGTTGAATCCGATGCTGAACATCATGTCCACTTCGTCCACAATGCAACAGTGCACGTCATCCAGCATGTGCTCGACCACGCTATCGTCGCAATGGTCAGTGAGGATTCCGAGCAGCCGACCAGGCGTAGCAACGACGATCTGGACGCATTGACGCAGTCGATGGAGCTGCGGTGCGACTGGGAGCCCACCTACTAAGAGCGCGGTCTTCATACCCGTAATGCCCTTGATCAACGATTTCGCCTCGGTCTCGATCTGCATCGCCAGCTCTCGAACTGGCGCAAGCACGAGAGCGTGCGGGCCTCCGACGCCCTCACCAGCCGATCGTCTCTGCAGGGCTTGGATCACTAATGGCACCAGAAACGCCACTGTCTTGCCTGTGCCTGTGAGTGCGCTCACGAGTACGTGGACGCCCTGGACAATCGCTGGGATGGCCTGCATCTGCACTGGTGTGGGCAATTCCAACCCCTTGGCCGCCAGATTCCCCCTCAGCTGGTCGGGCAGTGAGGCAAACGACGTGAGCAGACTCGGTGCCGCCTGCCTGGAGTCCCCTACAGCCTCAACAAGGATGTGGAGCCGTCTCCGCGCCTCTTTCGACGCTGCTTCAGCGTCGTGGCCGTCCTCTCGAGCCAGTTTCCGCAGTGGCGACGTCGCCTCCGCGTCTCCCGGGGCTTCCTTCCGCTTGTGAAAGCCACTGTTTGCGTCTGAATGTGCGGTGGCGTGGCGTTGCGTGCACACATCGCGGCACTCGAGGCTGCAGACGTCTTCGTCGGTCGCGTCGCAAATGTACTCGCCATAGCGGCCACAAATCTTCAGCGTAAACGGACAGTATAAGCACTAAGCTCAGCATTGGCAGCTACGATGATGCTCATTAAACGTACGACGCATGACTGTTCTCCATCCTCCACTTGGCGCTGCTCGGTGGCGAAGCGCACGACGTCCCCGGCGACGTCTTCTTGGTCACTCATCGATGTGTTGCTGTGTGAGCTGTGCGGTGGAAGCGTGGCTTTTGAAAACTAAGCTAAGCTGATTACAGTCTTGGAGATGAGGCTAATCAGTATGTTGTCATGCAGAGCGTCGCCGTGGGAGGCCAGCACGCGTACGGTACGAGCGTGATGCAACTTGCTAAGAGGGCCATATCCCTATAAGCAATTGTTTTTCCTCACGCGGAGTCTCCTTAGCCGCCCTGCTCAACGACAATCTTCTCGCGTGGGCGGGCATGAAGCTGCCGTGGATCTGTCTTTCCATCGACGAGGGACATGAAGACGCTGCTTTCTTTGGATCATTTTGCTCATTTCAGCACAGTTTTCTATAACGACTTGTTGGTTTGGGAGGACGGGGACACTGTGTACGTGCGCTCAGCGGGGGACATGTGGAGCGCGAGCGGCAGCTCTTCCTCGGAGTCTGACAGCTCGTAGTAGGATCGTTCACGTGCAGTGGTCTCCTGTACGGTCGTCAGCTCGGACAGACTCATCACGCCCCGCTTGTACAGCACGTAGAAGCCGCCGGAAAACAGCGCATATAAGGCAGCTACATCCACAAGGAGAAACATCGAAGGAACATTGTTAGAGACTCATTCGACGAGCGAGACAGTCACATTTGAGGGAGAAAGCGCGGGTAGAACGTACCAGCTTCAAAACAGGAGTTGGCCGTGGTCTTGGGCTTCTTGGCGCTCTTCACGAACTCAGGCTGAAGCTTCAGCAGTGCGCCAACGATCGTCTGTGACAGCGTGGCGACGACATCACAACCCGACCGTTAGGACTCGCAGCCATCTCCACGCAACAGGGCGAATACCAAACGCACCAGGAAGATGAAGCCAGAGAAGCAGAAGATCATGCCGAAGAGGAACTCTACAACCACAAGCGCCATCACAGCGTGTGAGCTCCAATGGCGATCAAGGCGCAGCCATTATGCGGATTACGCACTTCCGCTCTTGGCCATTTTGACTGGTTGGGGGCTCGTTCCGGCGCGCCTGTCTCGGATAGGTACACTGCGCTGCTGTGGGGAGCGTCGACAATCGGATTATGACGACGGTGCTTGCGTAGCTCGTCGTGCGGAGGGTTTCTCTGCGGCTTTTTCTCTCTCGCTTCTTCGTTTATCCAACTGCACGCGTGTTTGGAGGGGTCTCGCAGCCGGACAAAGGATCGACAAACCCCTTTGTAAGAGCGAACCCACTCTTTACTAGAGCCCTTAGTCACGCGGTCTTTGTTTCTCACGCCGTCACAGAAACGAGGCAGCCACCCAAGGCCACTTCTCAGGATGTTATTGGTTGATATTGTGGATACTCATATCTGATTCACTGAAATAACACGTTGAAGAGTTTACCAATTGGGCTGCGTGTTTATGTTGGCCGACTCTGCAGGGCGGGAGATGGAGACTTGACCGAGTTGCTTTGCTGACCGCGGCTCATCCATCCATCCATTCTCCAGTCAAGTGACTTGACTCAAGTCAACCGTGCAGGAGACTGGGTTTGATCTGTGTCCTGGTGCTGCATGGGCTGCGCGCTGCTTTGCTGCCAGTGGTTGAAGTTGCTTCGAGGAGACACTCATCAGCATCATGCTGGGTGGGAACCGGTATGGTCCTCATGTTGAGCATGAGGTTTCCACGGTGAATAGGGAATCTTGACCTCAGATGGCAAGGTTTCCGTCAGAGGGCAACCGCCCTTGCAAGGTGTGGTGTACCAAGGTACCCGCTACCTACCTACTACCGGTACTGATAGACTTCGCTACTGTTGGTGTTGGCCTCGCTAATACGGCCTGGAGTCATGCTTCGCCACACTTCCCACCAGACAGAGAGCACCCGCGTGATCGTGATCACTCACATCGCAGATTCCCCATCGCAACTGCAGTTGAACGGGATCCAGCGAAAAGTGCAAATTTAGGATCAAACACCGATTTGTCTAATTTTAGGTTTCAGACATTTGAACTCATAACCGTTAAGAACTCAATCTCTTCAAGCGAATCTCTCACCGGACAGGCGGCTGAAGCCACTCGGCGTCTTCCAAGGCCGTACACGCGCCATCTTCGCTTCGCGCTCCACGGCATCCATCGCATCCGCTTGAGCAGCATGAAACTTCTATCTTTCTGTGTGTTCACTGCGCTTAGTGCTAGCCACTATGCGGACGCCAAGACGAAGCGCATCCTCCACTTCTCGGACGTCCATTTGAACATCTCGGCGACTTTCGACGACGCAGAATCGGCCAAATTCCCATTCCGCTACGGAGCGGACGCGCCCATTGGCTTACTGGAGTCTGCGCTGGACTACGCCAAGCTCGTGCTGCCCAACCCGGACTTCCTGCTGTACACGGGCGACCACGCCGCCCACGGACGGTTCTCGGACGACTACATCAAGCACGCCGTCGAGACCAACGTCAAGACTTTCGAAAAGTACTACCCAGTGGACAGCCAGAAGCGACTCGAGACGACCGCGATCATCGGCAATGCCGACGGCAGTACGTGACTCTCTTAACAGCATCCGCGTATCGACCTCGTCGTGGCTCACGCTGACAATTAATTAATTGTGCAGACCCGGACTACTACATGGACGTCACGGATCCAGACATTGCGAAGAACCCGTCGATTGAGCTCATCTCAAAAGTGTGGAGCACATCGCTGACGCCATCCAACTTCGACTCGCTCAACCGCCGCGGCTACTTGGCCTACGATCTCGATGACAAGCTCGCTGTGCTCACGCTCAACACTGTTCCATACTCGGTGAGTTTCTATGGCGATCTCTGTCGCCTTTCTTTCATGTTCCCGCTGACGCAGACGTGCATGCTGCAGCCGAGCCATCTTCCAGACACGTCAGCGAACGAGGACCCGTTCCACCAGTTTGCGTGGCTCAATGCCACGCTGCTGGAGCTGCGCCAAAAGTCCCGCTTTGCGTACATTGCTGGCCACATCGCGCCGTTCATCGACTCGTACGGAGGACAGCCACAGTGGCATGAGCACTACATCCAGACGTACAAGGCCATCGTGAGCAGCTACACTGACGTCATCAAGGCGCAGTTCTTCGGTCACGTGCACAGTGTGGAGTTCCGTGTGCCGGTGGATTCTGCTGGTGCAGACTCGCTCGCCCAAGTGCCGTTGTTCGTGTCCGGCTCCGTCTCGCCTTTGTTTGGCAACAACCCATCGTTTATGGTCTGGGAATACGACGCCGATACATATGAAGTCGTCGACTTCATCGTTCACGGCACGAATATCTCCGAGAGCGACCAGCAGCTCGCGTGGCGTCCGCTGTTCCAGGCGAGCGACTCGTACGATCTGCAGTCATTGTCGTCCTCGGCCCTAGAGGATCTATACGAGCGCATGCAAGCCGACTCCTCTCTGTTGGAGGATTACTACTGGAACATGAAGGCTCAGTCTCATCGTCTACCGCCGTGTGACAACGCCGACTGCCGAGCCAAAACGCTGTGTACGCTCAAGTGGTGGTCCACACGTGGGGAGTACCTGGCGTGTGTCAACAGCGCGCTTTCATCGTACAGTGTGATGACACGCACGGGGGCTTCGGCAGGCGCGTCGCTGCCTGCAGCTCACGTGGCTGCTGCCATTGCTGGCACGATAGCGGCGTCCGCGGCGGTCATTGCTATCGTACTCGTCGTGATGCGTGTCCTCAAAAACAGCGGAGTCATCAAAACTCCAGACGAGCGCGTGCGCGACTACGACAACGTCTTCCCGATGCTCTAGTGCAGTGTGTGCAGTTTTGTGAGCGCTGTCATCCCGAATTGCATTCACAAGCGTTTGTTCATTGACTGTGGCTGGCGTTTTACATGAGCTTGAGGTGTCCCGTGACGATGTTGATGGCTTCCAGAGGCGCAGGGCCGATGCTCAGCACCGTCTTCGAGTCCGGCGCAATCTGCGTGCGGCCAGCGTCCACCTGAAGCAACACAGTCAGCTATTTAGCCGGAGAATCGAGCATTGTAATGGTCAAGCAGTACGTACTACGACGTAGTTGATGAGCCCGTTGGCGGCCGCCGTCTGCGCGAGTTCCATCATTTCCTCCTCCGAGTCCACCTTCAGGCAGACCTTGGCCTGACCCAGCATCTCCCACGCCTTCACAGCGTTGGGCGTGCGCTTGACAGCGCGCTTGTAGGCGCCCAGAGTCGCGTGGCAACACTGTGCCGCGATCTTGCCTGTCATTCCAAGAGATCAGACGTCGACCCTTTCAACACTTCCAACGTCATGGCTGCAGTAACTCACCCTTGCCCATCTTCAGATCCGTACGCACACATAGCACCATCTTGTGCGGCTCCCAGCTCTCCTCATCGACGCCCTCCCAGTCGCTGTCCGACGACGCGTCGTCTTCACTGTCGTCATCACCGTCTTCATGCTCGGCTTCATCCAACGATTTCTTACGCTCTGCCGACTCTTTCGGCGTCGCGATTGCTGGAGCAGAAGCGCTTTCACTCGTTTTATCGCTCTGATTATAGGACGTGACCACATAGTGCGTGGCCACGCCGAGCAGGAACGCCGCCGAGCACTTCCACGCGACCTCGTCCATCATTTTCACGTCGCGATCTCTTGGTGGAAGCGTAGTTGTATTATCGTCCCGAAAACAACCTTCCCAATTAGGGACACACACCTTCTAAACGAGGGACCCATTTGGACTTTGACTTCGGCACCCACAAGTCAACATGAGCACGCAATATGGCGGCGGAGGGGTCGCGGGCGGCGGCATACCACAGGCGCCAGGCAGCGGAAGCGGCTCCACGAATGCCACCGCTACATCAAGCTCGTCTGTTCACATCCAACCAACCCTCAAAGGTACCAAATAGCTCGGTAGAAGCTGCGCTTTGAACAGTGTCCTTCATGCTGTTTGCCTTAACGTGTCGCTAGTGATGCGTCTGTACAAGCCCAAGCTATACACGCACGGCCCCAACTCCGGACTCCTCATGCCCACGACGTTGCTGCCGGCCACGGCGCTGCAGCACGAGTTCGCGATGTCCAGCATGCTCATTCTGCCCGACAGCTTCGGGTCCGTGGGCTTCACGAGAGCCACCTTCAAGGCCAAAGACTGACGCTTTCTCCGTGATGTGATGCGCGCAGGGAGATCTTCCTGGGCAACACGTTCAGCAGCTACATCAGCGTGATCAACCAGTACACCTGCGACCTGCGGGACGTCGGACTGACGGTACGAAGGCTCCGCATAGTCGCTACCAGACCATGGTCCTCACCTCATCCTGTATCTGTAGGCGAATATCCAGTGTGCCAACGACCGCGTGGACCTCCACGACAACCGGTACGCGCGCACAGGCCGCTCGCCGCCGCCGAACCCGGTCAAGGTCATGGCCGGTGGCACGAGCCTCGACATGATCGTCGACTATCCACTGAACCAGGTCGGCAACCACGTGCTGCGGGTCGGTGTCTCGTACACGGACCCGTTCACCAACGAGCCCAAGTCCATTCGCAAGTTCTACCGCTTCGCCGTGCAGAATCCGCTCGTTATCAGCTTCAAGCACGCCAAGCTGTCGCAGGACGAGTCGCTCGTGGAGGCGCAGATCCGCAACGTGTCCAAGATGCCGCTGTTCGTCGACAGCATCCGCTTCATGGCCGTCGCACCGTTTGTCGCAAGCGAAATCGACGCTGAGAATGCTGGTAGTAGTGATGGCAAGGCGCTTCCGGACGACCTCGAGTCAGCAATGCAGGCACTGTTGCCAGGCCCTCAGACGCTGCTGAACCCACAGGAGGAGGTTCAGCGAGTGTTCCGCATCACAAACGGCCCCGAGAGTCTCGATGCAAACCCAGTCGCGTCCGCACAGGTACGCTTTCCCCTTGAGGAGGGAACTTGACGCCTGTATGGGTACTGACACGTTCCCAACTGAAGCCGTCGCAGAACCTCGGTCGTCTTCACGTTGGCTGGAAGACAGCGATGGGCGAGACAGGCTCCGTACAGAGCCAGCCAGTCGTTCGCAAGTCGGATCCGGTCAGTGAGGTCGCAGTCACGCTGCATGAACTACCCACGTCGGCGACTGTCGGGATTCCGTTCGTGGCCAACGCGACGATCACCAACAACTCGGCGCGTAACTTGCAGCTACAGCTCCAGTTCCGGAAAGAAGAGATGAGCGGCATCTTCTGCTCGTCAGTCTCACACCAGGTTCGTGGCCACTTCATTGGACTGTTATTATACTCGGTCCTTCCCAATTCTATTGTACAATGCTAGAACCTGCCGATGCTATCGCCAAAATCATCGACAACAGTCGCGATCGAGTTCTTGCCGACTGTCGGTGGCCTTCAAGTCATCCGCGGGGCGGTGTGCGTGGACATTCGCGTGAACCAAGAGTTCCGACAGGAGCCACTCGCGCATCTCATGGTCCACGCCTTGCCACCACGAGCAGCGTAATTGAACGGTAATGCGCGTCGTGTTTACAGTGGTCTCTTGTCTAATATTACTGGATACAGCACAAAGACGACTTTTTCCGCTCTGGGAAGGCGCCCATACAAGTGAACTCGACTTCACCGGAGAGAAACACGTCGCCTGGGTAGACCTGCACGGTCTGGTTCTCTTCAAGCCGCACGTAAGTCCCCCATTCACTGAACGTGTCGTAGAGCCAATAGCGTCCTTCACGATGCTCGATGACAGCTTGCTGGTTTGAAACGTATTGATCATTCAACTCGATGTCGGCGCCACTGACGATACCCCCGATAGTTGCAACGTTCCGAACAACGTGGATGTCGCCTCGGTTTGCTCCGGACAGCACGTACAGCACAAGCGCGTTGAGAAGTTCCGGATTCTGCTGAGTTTCGACGATCGTCTTCTCGAGCAAGTTCTTGTTCCGCTTTTTTCGTCTCCACTTGCGCGAAGGATCATTGGCGTCTTCGAGGTCGGCGTTCTCGATGAGATTATCGTTTTCGTCAGTTCCGTTGGCTCGCAAGGCAGACGTGAAGACTTGGGAGTGACGCGCCTTGAACTGGACACCATACGAACTGCGCCGGTTCGTCGACCGACGTCTCAGCGTGGGGGCTATCGTCGCGGCACCTGCACCCGGTGCCTTCTTGACAGTCAGCAATCCCTCCGTATCACCTCGCGTCTCGTTCTCTTTCAGCAGGTGCTTGAAAGCTGAAATGTCGATGAAGAAACACTGCACACCGGTCCTTGCTTTCAAGTTTTGCAGAACGGTGGGGTCATCCGGAAGCACGAACAGTGGGGCGTCAATTCCCCATGACACCCGTTCTTCCGCCGGCTTCGCTCGCGCATGACTTTTGCGCCGATTCGCTGGCTTCTCGCTGGCATCCCCGGTCTCCTCGGCAGGTCGAAGTTCCTCATCGTGCGCTGCCTCCTCATCTTCGTGATGCTCTTTGAGTTCGTCGACAGCACCCCCCTCCGGGCCTGGTGTCTTTGAAGACAACGCGAGGGTGAGGGTAGGCTTGCCTTCAGCCGTGACGACGTCGACTGCTCCGTATCTCAGCAGGAGAAGGCCATGTCGTCGCTTGTCTTTGCAGGAGAATTCGCCGTTCTTCACGATCCAGTCGTCTTGTTGGTAGTAAATGCGCTCAGCTTTTGAGGCCATCACCCGGAGCTCTTGGTACGTAACTGAGGCGCAGAAGGGTACGCATTGCCGCATCTTCTGCAAAATATCCTTGTGGGACTCGTAACTCAGGTGTGGGCGGATGATATCCATGTAGTAGGAGAAGTACCCGCAGATATCTTCTCGGCTCAAGACCAAAAGCTGACAAGCAGTGAGCGCTTTCGCCGATTCCCCATAGTCCAGTTCTCCTCCCCAGAGGGACGCCTCGCCGAAGTAGCTGCCGGGACAAACGACTTCGACGACGAACTCCATCTCACCACTCTGAATTGCACTGGCGGATGCGGCCAATGCGTTCATCGTGTTGCCAGAACTCTGACGTCCCATGACGCCGTGCGTTGGCCCTCGACGATTTGTCTTCGGCAGTGCTGTGAGCTCAATCTCGCCGTCAAGAACGACAAAGAGAAAGCTCGCTGGGTCGCCTTCGTCGTAAATACTATCGCCTGCTTCCAACTCCAGGCGTTGAGCGCGCCGAGCGACATTCTCCATACTGTGGCGGTCGAAAGATATCTGCTGCAACCAAGGCATCGTCTTCAGGATCTGTGTGTTTTCACGGATCTCTTCCATCCGCGTCGCGGCTTCGACTGCATCCTCGAGCTTGACGAACGTCACTTCAAGCTCCGCGCTCCCGACTTTGAAGATGGATCCTTCGACCAGCATCAGTGCCTTGCTCGTATACCGAATGATGTCGTCTTTGAACTTGGTCTCATGCAGGATCGAGTTACGACCAAGCAAGAAGTACATCCCTTGGTTGATTCCTGCGAAGCGGGGAGTGATCGAGCATTGACCGTGTTCAAGCTGGACCAAGAACTGCTCGACGGAGAGAGTTGCTGTGAAGACCTGACCGTCGCACGAGTTGCCCTTCCCAATTACAAACGGTTCACCTTGTGCGTGTTTATAAGCGACAGGCAAGTAGCTTTCCCTCCGCCGCGACTTCCGCTTCGACGGACGCAGTAAGTGGCACTTGATGGCGATTTCTTTCAGGTCGGGATCATGTTCACGGAAGGCACGATACACGTTCACAACATTAACCGCGCACTTCCCCAGCAAGAGCCAGTCGCCACGGCCGATCCGCGTCGCACGCGTGAGCAGAACGCGCGTCTTGCGTCGTGGGTTTTCTTCAAACGATAGATCTTGAAGCAAGAAAAAATGGCCGTCGAATACAATGCGAGCGTGGACCGCATAGATGCCATCAGAGACCACTTGTATATCACACCACGGTGAGCTGCCGATGGTGTAAGCCATCTTTGGCGGGAGCGACAGATTGTTGCGTTCGTTAGGAAGCTCAGGAGTCGTCCAAGCAATGGTCAAGGCCAGCGGAGCTTGTTCGGGGTATATAGACTCCGAGGGCTTCTTGGCTTTCCGCTTGTATCGTGAGCCGATTGGAAATTCAGTGCCGTCTTCGGTTGGCAGCATCGGCTCGGATTCAGGATCGACTTTGGTCTGATCCAGGATCGCAGCGAACCTCACCGTTTTCTTGGGGCCATCCATTGAAAAGCTGGGCATACCCACCGTCATCTTGCTTCCTTGTCGACGGAGCATTTGGTTGGCGCTGCGCTCCAATGCCAATTGGTCAGTCATGCGGCGATCCAACTTGGCCTGGAGACTCATTCTCTTGGACACAGTATCTTCGGATGGCGGCTTTGGGGTCGTCTCGAGGTCTTCGATGATCAGTTTGCTTCCGTATCCTAGCAAGATTGTGTCTCCAGCACGCAAGCGATAGCCGTCGCGTTGCGGATGATGCCGGTTCGTCGTCGAAAGACAGAGATACGTCCCGCTGGAGCTGTTCAGATCTTTGAGCACATAGTCATCACCATCGACTGAGACCTCCGCGTGGACTGGGTCCATGGATGGGTCTTTCGTGGCGATAATGACGTTGTCGCCCCCCTCGCGGCCAATCAAACCGGAACTCAAGAACCAGGCCTTACGTGGGTTGCCGCCCTTTCCCGATTGCTTGGGCATCAAAAGGCACAGCTCTTCTGTTCCGCGGAGCCGACGTTTGTATCCAGCATCAGCAGCAGTCGTGGTTTGCTGTCGTAGGAGGTGTGGTGTGGACTTGGCGCGGAAAAACGAGCGGATATCGAAGCCAGGAGGGTTGTTGAGGATGAGGAGACCGTCCTCCTCGTTTTCGGCCGCCTCCAGCTCAGCGGCAGCCTTGTGAGGTGAAACACCTTTGCTCTTCTTACGCCTGAGCAGGCTCTTGGACCGGGACAGCTTGGTGATCGTGACTTCAGGGCGGCCATCAGCGATGTCTTGGGAGCTGTTCACGGACCGTTTCGTTGGCGACGAGACCTCCCCGCTACCTTCACTCGGCGTGCTCATGGTGATCGACCGAGAGAACGCCACGCACACGTGATGAAGAAGCTACCACGCGGCCACTCTCACACAAAACTTTGCTCTCGACGTCGCTGGTTGATGGACAAGAACATCGGAAAGCTGATGGGGCATCTGAGGATACTCACTATTTTTAACTTTCCGTTCAAATCGGAGACCGACCCCCTAGTAGATGCGATATGAAAGTGGGCGAATCTATTTGGTCAAGCCGCAGTTTGGAGACAGACAATCACGACAAACAGATAAATCTATTCTCGGATATCGCTTCGAAACATAGGCGTCTCGGCTAGGAAATGAGCTGACACTAGACCCCAAAACGATCATCAGGAATGAGGTTATGCAGTGTGTGAGAGCATCATGCGGGTCATCGAAAGCTTGCCTGTGAACCACGAAATGGCTACACTACTTACCAAATGTAGCCATGTTCCATGGCTTCATCAATTTTCATTGGCTTGAATATTCATTTTTGACCAATCACAAGGCGTATTCAGTAGAATCTTCGTTTTCATGTCCTGTCGAAAGGTCGCCAAGTGATCACAATCCCAGGAACGAACAGCTCCGTCCAATCACAGCCACGCGAATCGAGAATGCGAACCCGTTCGGTGAGGAACATGATGCACAGCGTGCGAACATTCCACTTGTAGAATGAGTACAGCGTGCAACAGACGATCATCATGGCGAAGGAGTTGGTGGAGCTCTCTAGGCGACGGACAGCTCATTCCCCATTTTACCATCTACCACACACACCCTCCTCCGCTCACTCACCATGGGCAACACGCTGTTCACCTCCGTGTGTCGGCGAGAGGAAGTCGTGGACTTCGAGGACATCTCGGACGCCACCTTCGACTTCATCTCCGTCGCCGTG
This sequence comes from Pythium sukuiense, assembly GCA_023334995.1. Lineage (NCBI taxonomy): Eukaryota > Oomycota > Peronosporomycetes > Pythiales > Pythiaceae > Pythium > Pythium sukuiense. Next base: position 46,834 of record JAADVL010000156.1, read on the forward strand.
CACAAGGAATCTTCGAGCACCAGTTCGACCATCAGTACCTCGACCAAGACCAAGACCCGCAAGATCTCAACTTGCTCCCGCATCGCTGCCTGTGACGCGCCAAGAAGCAAGATCGTCGCGGTCGTCCCTGTCGCTTTGGAGCCAAGCCTCTCGTCTCGAACAATCGTAGGCCACGCTCAAGCGGAAGCTGACGACGTGATGAGCTTCAACGACCGCCTCAACATGCTCACATGGGACCCCGAGACCACGCCACTACCCAAGCCATTCAAGCACGACGAGATGTACATATTCGACGAGTACGCGCCGCAGCCGACCAACACGCCAAGCAACTCCACGACCAAGACTCGCCGATCCAAGGACGGTTGGATCCGACGCGCCGTTGACAAGTACCAAGAGACCAAGACCCGACGACGAGACGCCAAGCAACGCCAAGACCAGCGACGACGACGAGCCCAAGACGACGACGAAGCTGCCCAAGTCACCACGCCACGCACGACCACGACAACGACCAAGAAGCGCTCACTCCGCATGACTCTGTGGGGAAAGCGCACGCAGACTTTGACGACCAAGGTGACCAAGGACCAGCCGTACCAGCTCCCACTCATGTCGAGTGGCAGCGACATTCTGGACGACGACGATGAGACCCAGCGATTCCTGTTTGACCAAGACGACGCTCCCGTGACGCCACGTGCTCAAGACCTGCTCAAGACCTTCAAGACCAAGCGACTCGACCAAGATAACGACCCCGAACCGATCTCTGACACTGAAAGCGATGACAGTGGCAGTGACGCGACGACTCTGTGCCAGTTCTACACGCGCTTTGAAGGCGCCGTGGACGACTCGGACAGCTTCGATGACAGCGACAGTGACAGTGACAGCGACTGGTCCGAGTGGACACGCTCGTCTTCCACGTCGTCGTGCTACTTCTCTGCTGCTGAAGACGACCATGACAACCAGGAGCGAGCAGCTGAAGCGGACGCTGCTCCTGTCCTGTCGACCCCCACGTCCCTGAGTGACTTTTTATGTGAGTGCGGCGACTGCCCTGTGTACATGGCAATCGAGCGTGACGTCACCAACTCCAACTGTTGGATGAACGAGACCGAGCGCCGCGCACTGTGCCGCGTGCTGCAGGCGTACTCGTCGTTCAGCCCGAAGATGCGCTTCTGCAAGGACATGATCGCGTCCGCCGAGGAGTGTCTCGTGGTGTTCCAGGGCGACGAGCTCGCTGCGTTCCACGCGTTCACGAGACTCGCACAGACCAAGTGGTGATGCAAGTGTGCACATCCAGACGACGACGACAGTGCTGCTGCTTCTGCTGACGTGGCTGTGTGCCGGTGGCTACGGACGGAATTGAGGACCTCCTTCTCTCTCATTACAGAGAAGTCGACGTGTCTTCTTCCGCCTCCACCACCCACAGCCCACGAGAATCGAGGACTCCTTCCCTCATTACGGAAGTCGATTGTGCTCTTCTCCTCCAGCACGCAGGAGCCTTCGCGTCGTCGCCTCCGCCCAAGTCCTCATTTCGACTTGAGCTTTGTGTACCCATCCCACGGAATCCGTATTTAATAGAACATGGCTACCACTGCGTATACCGCGTATACCCACCAAAGATCGTTTTCTGTATTTTCCATCGGGGAATCTTTCCCAAGATCTGGTATTTTATCTCCTTCTATGTAGTCCACACATATTTGATGTGCTCCACACCACATCCACGCCGATGGCACACGCTTCTGTGATGATCATCAGTCGATCGCCCCACACGCCAACAGCTACGTCCAACACCATGCTCGCCCGCTCGCTGCTGCGCGCCTCCACGCGCCCCACGGCCACCGCCTCGGCCTTCTCGTTGGCCTCCGCCACGCCAATGGCCGCCATCGCTAACGCGTCGCTCGTGGGCGGCGTCGCGCGCTTCAGCAGCGCCCCGACGGTGAGGAGCTCTTCCTCCTTCTTCACACTCGTGGAGATAATACGCTGACAAATGCCGGTCGTTGTGGGTCTGTAGATGCACGGCACAACCATCCTGTGTGTGCGCAAGAACGGCAAAGTGGTGCGTGCAACTCTTGTGTGTTGATTGTGGATTCCCAGGATGAGGAAGGTTGACGCCGTGGTGCGTTGTAGTGTGTGATCGGCGATGGTCAGGTCTCGCTGGGCCACACTGTGGTCAAGCCGAACGCCAAAAAGGTGCGCCGCATCAATGAGAACATCGTCGCGGGCTTTGCAGGCTCCACGGCCGACGCCTTCACGCTCATGGAGCGTCTCGAGAGCAAGCTCGAGGAGTACCCGGGCCAGCTCACGCGCGCCTGCGTGGAGCTCGCCAAGGCCTGGCGAACAGACAAGTACCTGCGCCACCTCGAGGCGATTCTCATTGTCTCGGACAGCAAGAACTCGTACACGCTGACGGGCAACGGCGACGTCTTGGAGCCACACGACGGCATCATCGGCATCGGCTCGGGCGGCACCTACGCGCTTGGTAGGTCCTTCGTTTTCCTGGCAATTGCTTTGTGTGTTTTACTGACTGACTTCGCGACTTGTGTAGCTGCTGCGCGTGCGTTGATCGACCAGGACAACCTCGATGCGGAGCAGATTGGCCGCAAGGCCATGCAGATCGCCGCCGACATCTGCGTGTACACGAACCACAACTTCGTGTGCGAGTTGCTGGAAGAGAAGCCAGAGGAAACCAAGGCGTAGACGTAGACTCACCAAGTCTCTGCCAAGTAGAAGTCTTCCACACCGCACGGCTCCGTAAACAATACATAAAGCTTTGCAGTCACAGCAGCGAAGAGATAGATAGAGGGTTGCTATTTCATACAAGTCGTAGCGAAGAGCGAGCGAGAAAAAGGGTCTGTCTGAACGTTCCTGGTCGCGACAGGTCAGCTAGCTAACGGGAAATGCAGCCGTCCATCGTCTGTCTCGTTCTGGCGCGTCATACAACTAGCTGACTCTCTGTCGAATAAAAATCTCCTTCGGCGGCACTGCGTCTGCCGCGCGTCGCCGACAATGAGCGTGCCGGTTTAGATGTTGTTGGCGATGACCGAGTTGTACTTGTCGATGTTGCGCTTGAGGATATCTTCTAATGGGCCCATGACACGCTTGAAAGTCTTGCGGTCCAGCGTCAGACACTTGACCTTGCCCTTGGCCATGACAGTGGCTTGGCGTGGTCGCGTCGTCAACAGCGCGATCTCGCCAAAGTACGAGCCGACCGACAGATCACCCATGATCACAGGCGGCTCGCCAGGGTTCAGCTGCTTCGTGCAGGTCGCGCAGCCTTCTTCGATGATGTAGAACATGTTGCCCTCATCGCCCTGCGTGATGATGACCTCACCGTCTGAGAACACTTCCGATTTCAGCGCGTCTGCGACCGTCAGTCGCTCGTACTCACTGAGCGACTCCAGCAGTGGCACACGCTCAATGAAGCCCTTGTGGGCCTCGCGCTTCTTCAGGGTCGTCTCCATGATGATGTACTTGAACGTCTGGCGATCCAGCGCCCAGGCTTTGGACTTCTCCACGGCCTTGACGGTCGCAGCACGAGGTGCGTTGTACATCAGCGCGAGTTCGCCGAACGACATGGACGGCGTACACTGTTA